>JAJGOT010000145.1:547500-735000 GCA_022457155.1 Cladopsammia gracilis
TTACGGACACCTCTCTATTACGGACAGTTTCCTATGTCCCGACAAAATTCTCACATATTTTCTTTAAAAAAGACCTCTATAATACGGACCCGCTCTAATACGGACAACGGACACTAAATCTCGGCCCCAGAGAGCAAATTTATATAAACTTAACCTCTTTATCACGGACACTCCGGTGATCAGGTGATGATAGTTCGAGTAAGCAATAGAATTTCCTGTTTGTGGTTACAAACATATATCGCAAGACGTTTTCAGAATTGTACTTTATATTTACTTTTTCACATGCAGCACTGCGTTGTAGTTCGTTTCGTTTTAAAACAGTGATTCGTCGGATTCGTATGCATTCAGCGTAGTTGAGAATTATACAATGTAGTACGCTACTGATAGACTTGAGTGTCTCACTGCTGTATATTAATCAATTTTATAGATGCAGTTTAAAGACGAGTGTCGGCCTGTTTTTAGTTACTGAACCAAAACTGTCAGTGAAGTCTTAAAAGTGACGTCATCGTGGTGACCTCTATAATACGAACTAAACAAGAGAAAAACCTTTGAATGCAGAGGTCCACACGACGCAGAAATTAAACTTACTGGTAGTTGCCGGATCTTCCTTGTGAAAGATCTCGTGCCAGGCGTCACTTGAATGTGAAAATACAAAACTGAATGCAAGGCTGGCACTACGGCAAAGGGCAGATTTATTAATGGCCAATATTTCGACTAATTGTACTAGTCTCCCTCAGGAAGACTAGTAATTAAACAAGAGGCTGCAAGCAGCCTTTACTTATGCGCATGCGTAAGAGAATTTTATGATATCTTTTAAACATGATAAGAAGATGTCCGACATGGAGAAGAGTTACTCCTAAGTCTTATATATACCAAACGTGAACATGGTAATGTTTGTAGGGTTGTAGGAGATTCTGTCGTGACACCTAAGTAACGCTCTTTTACCGGAAGTGAGAATAGCCGGAAGTCACTAAACAGGAAGTGTAAATGGCAAATACGTCAACCGGAAGTGCACAATTTAAAATATGCGTGCATAAATTTGCAAGCAAAATCGTGACACAAAAAATAAAAAAAACAAGAGGCTCCAAGCAGCCTTTACTCATGCGCATGCGTAAGAAAATTTTATGATATATTTTAAACATGATAAGAAGTTAAGAAGTTAAATATGCGTGCATAAATTTGCATGCAAAATCGTGACACAAAAAATAAAAATAATAATAACAAGAGGCTCCAAGCAGCCTACACTCATGCGCATGCGTAAGAAAATTTCATGATATATTTGAAACATGATAAGAAGATGTCCGACATGGAGAAGAGTTACTCCTTTCATTCAGTCATCGTTCCTGCAAACCACGTTGTTTACTATTGAATGTTTTGTAAATGAAGGCTGTACCACAATGAAGCCAGTGATTCTTCTACGTCTTATATATACCTAATTCAATAAAGGTTGCTTTGGTCATTGGTAATTGGGCATTGGGAAGCTATTGTTTGGCGGTCACTCAAGCAAAGCATTGCATTGTTTTCCGTATGCCCAAATGCCAATGCCCAATTACCAATGACCAATTGCCAAAGCAACCTTTATTGAATTAGGTATATACCAAACGTGAACATTAGTAATGTAAGTAGGGTTGTAGGAGACGCTGTCGTGACACTTCAGTAACGCTGTTTTACCGGAAGTGGGAGTAGCCAGAAGTCACTAAACAGGAAGAAGTGTAAATGGCAAAGCTGTGAACCGGAAGAGCACAATTTAAAATGTGCGTGCATAAACTTGCATGCAAAATCGGAACACCAAAAAAAGAAAAATAAGAAAAACGGAGCGCTTTGCTGGGCCTCCTATAGGAAATCTGTGAAACACAAAGTCAAAATGGTAGTTCAAAGGAACGGCAAACCCAAAATTCTTGCTGCCGAGTGTGACAAAATATGCCCAGCCGGAAAAAGTGGCTGTTGCTGCCATGTAATGGCGGTAATCTGGAAACTGGATGAAATATGCAGAAAAAAGGAAGTTCAACCTGGTGATAACCGCGGCTGTACCTCTAAACCTAGAAAATGGGGAATACCAGGAAAAAGGACCGTACAGCATAATCCAATCGTGTCACAGAAACTTCTTAAACCCCGCCATTCATCAGATATCTGGGGAAGAAAGCGACGAGGTGTCGTGACACTTCAGTAACGCTGTTTTACCGGATGTGGGAGTAGCCAGAAGTCACTAAACAGGAAGAAGTGTAAATGGCAAAGCTGTGAACCGGAAGAGCACAATTTAAAATGCGCGTGCATAAATTTGCATGCAAAATCGGAACACCAAAAAAAAGAAAAATAAGAAAAACGGAGGCCATTTTATAACTCATGCTGCTACGCGCATGAGTAATAACTAGAGGCTACTATTGTAGCCTACACTCATGCGCTTTCGTAAGAAAGTTTTATGGTTTATTTTGAACGGGTCACGCACCCCTTCCCCCTCAACGAATTTTGCGTGAGACACTAAAGAACACGCTTAAACACGTTTTCTGTACTCGCTTTGAATATTTAATTTATTGATTCCCGATCAAATACACACACTCGTCTTTTATTTCCCAAACCGTGACTTATTTCCGTTACATTTGGAAAGACTACTTTTAAAAGCAATGAAATCAGCAAACGACCGGGCTATTTTTTCAATTTTAGCGAATCTCAATAACAGAATTACGCGACCGTGCACAAAAACTTTTACTCGGTCTAGAATACTCCGATTCCAGAAAAAAAACCGGAAGTTGTCTTAATAGCCCTCGCGGGATATTTGAAATATAAACATGGCGGACGATCAAGTCGATCTTGCTCCAGAAGACATCCCTGGTGCTAGCTTTAGTGAAGAAAAAAATAGGAAAATTGACCGTTAGTCAACTAAGTTTTGGCTAAAATGCCGCCGTATAAATCAAAATGGTAATAAAAAGGAACTTTTCGAAAGGTAGGTGTTCGTATGTCATCCTTCGATCAGCTGTTTGCTGTTGATTTATAACTTGCTGTTTAGGCACATGGTTTCATATAAAATTTGCTTTCTTAGGGTCAAGAACCTGCAAGCAATGAAAAATTTAAAAATATACGACCCTGACCCAGAGAAGAGCTACACTAAAGCAAAGTTAGCGAGACTGAATGAAGAACTGAGGGAAAATAATGGAGAAACCGCGAGTGATGCAGCAAACCACTTCAAGAACTTTCCCACTGGTGATTCAGCATTTGCTGATGATTTCACTGTCCTTCCTGCGTTTGTTCCGACTGATACATTAGAACACCTAAAGAACTGTGGAAAGGACACCAGGAAATCAGCTGACGCCGTTGCCGAGATTGCAAGCTCCAACGGGCTTAGAATGCTTTCATTTGTTCACGACCTCCAAGTCTGTGCGAGTCCGAATTCCGAGGATGATGTTATTTACCTTAGAGCGCTTTGCTGGGCCTCCTATAGGAAATCTGTGAAACACAAAGCCAAAATGGTAGTTCAAAGGAACGGCAAACCCAAAATTCTTGCTGCCAAATGTGACAAAATATGCCCAGCCGGAAAAAGTGGCTGTTGCTGCCATGTAATGGCGGTAATCTGGAAACTGGATGAAATATGCAGAAAAAAGGAAGTTCAACCTGCTGATAACCGCGGCTGTACCTCTAAACCTAGAAAAAGGGGAATACCAGGAAAAAGGACTGTACAGCATAATCCAATCGTGTCACAGAAACTTCTTAAACCCCGCCATTCATCAGATATCCGGGGAAGAAAGCGACGAGGTGTCTATCCCACCCTGTTCGATCCAAGACCACCAAAATCGCGTAAGTTAGACCTTGAATCTGTTCAAAAATTGAAACAAAATGTAAAGAAAGTAAATCCTGCTGTTCCATTTTCGAAAATGATCCCTGATGGGGATAGCATCAAGTTAATTGACACAATAGTTGGAGAGGTTGCCTATGGTTCGCACTTCACGTGCAACTCAAAGAGTGTGGAACAGTCATTCAAGATAATGATAGTTGTATCTCCTCTAACTGTCCACCTTCAATTTCAAGTTGCAAAACAGAAGAATGTGATATAGTTGAGGGAAGGGAGGAAATGTGACATCACAAGGACACTGTTTTTCAAATAATATCACCAGTGAAAGAACACCCGGTGTCTCTACATGAAATACATAATCGTTGTGACAGAATAAAAAAATCCTTTTCAAGACTGAAGATGAAATTGCTGAAATAGAGTCTCACACAAGAACACAGTCTGCTTGCCAAGAATGGTATAAACACAGGTTTGGTAGAGTGACAGCTTCAAAGAGTTACAGGGTTGGACGCACTCACAAGGTAGGGACTTCCCCTACTAAAATAATTAAAGAAGTCCTAAATTATGACAACAACTATCAGTCACAGGCCATGAGAGATGGCTTAAGGAATGAGCAACTAGTGATCGACAGGTACATTGAAATGATGCACAAGCAGGGACACACACAGGCCACAGTAAAAAAAATGTGGTTTCTTTATTGAAAAAGAAAAGGGAATTTTGGGTGCCTCTCCAGATGGTCTGATAACAAATCCAAGCAAGAGTGATCCACATGGAATTTTTGAAGCTAAGAATATCATTGTCAAGGATGGTGAGAGCCTGAAAGATGCTCTTATGCGGAAATCTATATGCAAAATGTCTGATTCCGGTGTACTACAAGTCAACAAGAATCATATGTACTTTTATCAAGTACAACAGCAACTGTATGTTGTCAAAAGACTTTGGGGTGTCCTTGCAATCCTTGGAAGTAATGGAGAATTTTTTTGCACAGAAATTCCCTTTGAGCCAGAATGGTGGAAGAAGAAACAAAAGAACATTGAAGAATTTTATGAAGCATATATCATCTATGAGTTAGCTTACCCCAAGCTCAAAGATGACCTATCTAGGTATACTTTTAAGTGATCACCAACAATCAGCTTTGTATAATATTCATGTTTCATATTTGACGTGCACAGTGAGAAAGAATGCAAACACTTGTTGTACTTTGATTATGGTAATTGACAATTGAATTTTAAAACCTTAGTTCAAAAGGAACTGAATCTCCAGAATCACAGAAATTTAACATAACTGCAACTTCAATATTTTAACCCTTGACAATAAGTTTTTGTATCTCAGGATTTTAACATTTTCAAGTGAATGGTACACTTAAATCTTTAAAACTGTTAACATGTTAATGCAGGCTTTTGCCAGTTTACCAGCAAACAGCTCACTGTCCAGAGCTGATTTACCACTCCACATAAACTTAATGGCACAACACCGTCAAAGATGTGCCAACCCTTGATTCTCCGGATGGCCCTTTCGACATGGATTCTCAAATTGGCAATTCTCATAGTTTCAAAACATTCTTTCTTAGAAAACTGTTCAGATTTACTTTGTCGTTTAGGAGGAATGAAAAGTGTAACCTTCTTTTTTGCCAGTAAATCCTGAATGTCAAATCCATGATCAGCCATAATCAAATCACTTTCATCCAGCAAGTCAACAAAAGAACTGCATTTTACAATCTCCTTGTCAGATATACTTCCTCCATACAAGCTACTCACAAATGTAATCCAAACATTCGGGGAAATCCCCACAAGACCTTTGAATATGTTGTGGGACTTGTATTCAGAATAAAGTTCACTTTGTTTCTCAAGGTCTTGAGGGGTCTGGCATTTTATTTCTGTGCAGTCTATTATGCACACTTATGTTTTCAAATTACTCCTTAAAAACTTCAGGTAGATGCTGTTTAATCTGCTCTTTAGACGACCATATTGGCAAGCTTCTTAACATCAAATATAGGTAATTAGCCCATGTTATAGTTATATCTGAAACAACTGGTTCTGAAATACTAAACCTAAAAGCAAGGTCACGCTCAAATAACCCAAGTCTTAAACGAGTTAGAAAAAGCCAAAACTCGTCAATCGGTTGCAACCTTCTGGAACAACCAACATTGCTTCCAGGAAACCTCTTTTCTTTCCCTGCAATGAATGGAAAGTAGTCTTCAAAATTAACAGAATCAGTATTATCACGTACATAACTGAAATATGTTAATTTTGAGGCATTAGGCTCAACATATTTCCAGAATTCTAGTAAAGTTGCATAATCAGGGAATCCAGTATAAAATTTTATATCTTCATTACTACTTAAAAATCGTTCCAGACCAAACCCTAGCTTTACATTCTTGTAATTCATGAAGAAGCCTTTCATTTTCCATCTTCATTTCTTCTACCCACTTTTCAAGTGTTGGTGGACCGAAAACTACAGAGTCGTTTTGGAAATTTTCAGTTTCACTCTGGTGTTTATTTTCATGATCAGCGCTCTCTCTTGTTAACCCAGCTTCCGATTTCTCACATCTCAACTTCAGCCTTTTCGCTCTACACGGCGATTCTTCATCCACTTTTGTCCAAGCAAAAACCGATGGCACGGTTCCCGGTTTTAAGTCTCGCCTATGACCAGTCAGACTATGTTTAAAATCCGTCGGTAGGAAGTGTTCGGAACAACAGAACTTGTTTTCTACAGTGGCAAAGAAGGCATCTCCTCTTTTCATTCGAATTTCCCACTTCTTCCTTTGTTGTGTGTCCGATGGAAACTCATGAAATGATAAATCAGGTCTATTTTCACTTCGGTTATTACAGCTTGCTACTGCACAGCATTTGTGACCAAGCTTTTTCTCTTTGTTCATAATTTGCTCCGGTGAAGTAGCTTTATATTTGCCAACAACTCCGCTTCCGTTTGCAATTGTTTCGTCCATTGTTTCCACTGATTGCAGGTTCTTGACCCTGAGAAAGCAAATTGAGCAAATTTTATTTGAAACCATATACCTAAACAGCAAGTTTAAAATCAACAGCTAACAGCTGATCGAAGGATGAAATACGAACACCTACCTTTCTAAAAGCTCCTTTTTATCGTCTGCCATGTTTATATTTCAATCCCGCGAGGGCTATTAAGCCTCACTTCCATGCAACTTCCGTTTTTTTTTCTGGAATCGGAGTATTACTAGTATGACTAATTTTCGAATAAAACACACCAGTTGTATCGAAAATTGCCCTAGAAACTGATTTGGAAATGAAAATTGCAAAATATACACAGACATCTTTGCGTTTTAGGCGACGCGTGTGAAGTTAGATATTTTGTTTACATAATACTCAGATGTCATTACGATTGAATTTTAGCATGTTTTATAAATATTTCTCCAGAATTAACCAGAACACAAAGAAAAAGTGAATCACAAATTGATATCAACATAAATTCTTACCAAAAATTGTAATTTCTTTTACGGTAAAGTCCCTCGTCTGTATGAAAATTCTTTAACATTCTGCTTCTTCGGTTTTGATCGCCCGCGCTGATAAAAGCGTATGAATTTCCTCGAAGCAAGATTTAGTTGCTAAAAGCTCTCCTTTTTCTCCACTGTAGCAGCTTTGGGTATTCTTTAAAGCTTTCTCTTTCCATTTTGAATATTTTAAATGTGAGTTATTCATCCGATGACACGAAACTACGGTTTTAAAAACCAAGCACATGCCGAGCATAAATTTGCATGCAAAATCGTGACACAAAAAATAAAAATAATAAAAAGAAAAAGAAAAAAAAAGAAAAACGAAGCCCATTTTATGACCTCATGGCGCTTCGCGCATGAGGTAAAAATAATAACAAGAAAAACGGAGCCGAAACCTTACCTCATGCCGCTTCGCGCATGAGTAATAAAAACAATAACAAGAAAAACGCTTCGCGCATGAGTAAAAAGCAAGGACCGATACAGGAGGGAGAGGGAGGGGGATCTGGATCAGTAAAATCCTGTACAAGATAAACTAGTAGTTTCCATTGGAAAGTGAAGTGCTGCGAGTAATGCAGAAGAAGACTTGTTTGGGGCTATCTCGTTAATTGCATGTACTTTAGATAGTGAAACAGATGAGCGACTTGATCTATTTTGCCATTGGATTCACTTGGCTAATATATATAGATAGCCCAAGCCTAACAGCGTCGCACTTTGAACAAGCTTAACTAAGGTGAAAGGTTGGAAGCACAAGAATTAAGATTGACGAACGGGCTATTTTCAATTTTAGCAATTCTCAAAAACAGTATTACGCGACCGTCTGCACAATACATTTTAATAGACCGTACAAAAGTTCACAAAAACAACTTTTCTCTGTCTAGAATAACTAGTACCACTACTTTCCGAATAAAATACAGTTTTTGTTTGTCAAAAATTGCTCGAGAAACTGATTTGAAAATCAAAAATTGCAAAAATACACAAACATATTTGAATAAGGCGATGCGAGTGAAGATAGAACTGTACTATAAAATCAGTCTTGTTTTGTTTATATAAAATCGCTTTTAAATCTATCTAATGAATGAACAAACACATAAAAATGGACAACACAATCTTCTTTCGAAAAAATTTATTCAAATCTCCATTAGTTTACGTTTAAAAGCAAAACGCGTACCATTTAATTATAGCTCATCGAGTTCAAGCTTTCTTCGATGAAATTCAAGAGATCGATACAACTGAATTCAAGCACGTTTTAAAATCAATTCTCCAAAACTAACAATAACACCAATAAAAAGTCACTCACAGATTGATATCAACATAAATTCTCATCGAAAACTGTAATCTGTTTTACCTTTAGTCCCTCATAAAAATGCTCTTCCAGAGAGAGAGCCGTGCAAAAATCATGCAATAAAAAAATAAAAATGGTCATAAAAACTATACTAAATTATGAATAAAGCCGTTTCTGATGGCTCAAAACGGGACAGTTTGCAGAAATTAGCGACCTTTAATTCTCTCTCAATGTATGTGCGACTCTGATGAAGATAACGAATGGTAAACAGAACTATCGACTATGGTCTACGTTGAATTTCGAGGCGACTAGAGGCGTTGGAGCGAATTTACGGCCGATTTCCTTCGGTAGATCCGATCGGCTCGATGAGCGGAGTGCTCTCTCTTTCAGAGGGAGGAAGAAACAGTTGAACTAAAACTCGCTGGAATCAAAACACAAAGAAGCACTTGAGCTTAGGCTACCTGTGCTGCCAGATGGTACGTTGTAACAAAAGACAGTATCCTCTCGTGACCTTTTTTCTTTTGTGTAAGTGCCGATTGTCTAGAGGCAAAGAGACCTTTCTATGATGTTTTCTGGGTAACCCCGTGATTTGAGGCGTTGTTTGAATTTTAAAACGCTCTCTTCAAATGTTTTCTTTTTTTATGAAGAGTTAGTTCAAAGCAATCTTATTGCTTTCGCCTTTAATGAATCCATATTTTACGCCTGGTGGGTGGCGTGAGGCGGTGTGTACTGAAAGGACTCGGTCGGCTTGTAGTGAGTGTTGATATCCAAGATGGAATCTTTTGTGAATCTATTCCCTTTATTAAAACACTGAGGTGACAATCTAGTTAAATGCTATTTTCTTTTTTTTTGATATTTTTCTCGAATTTTTTTCCTACTAACTCGAAATCCAACTCGAAGTCCAACTCGAAATCCAACTCGAAGTCCAACTCGAAATCCAACTCGAAATCCAACTCGAAGTCTAACTCGAAGTCCAACTCGAACTCGAGCTCGAACTCGAACTCGAAGTCCAACTCGAGGTATCATTACTCCCGTCAATTTGTGATACATTTGCACTCCTGAGTTTTTCAAAAAGCTTACTGATTGCACTCGCGCCGAATTCAATTTGTGATATATTAGCACAAGTGAGTTTTTCAAAAAGCCGAAGCGGCTCCTACAATTTGAGCTTTTGAAAAACTCAGGAGTGCAAATCACAAATTGAACGAGAAAACCGTATGATTACCATTACTTACATGCGACATCAGCTTACCTCGCCCTCCAGTACAAACTATTTCAAATTTCCAAGAATGGTTGTTTAAGGCTACAATCAGGATTCAGTTTTTTTCTTCCTGCAACAACAAAATAAAGCAAACATATACACGATTAGGAAGGGGGCATTGGGGCCTATAAGAAACCGGAAAACCGCACAAAATTTCCGTGAAAACCGAAAAACCGCAATAAAAATCGATCAAAACCACAAAACCGCCGAACATAATGATCAAAATACCAAATTCACAAACCTTAAACTCCTGACCCTCATGTGATACCACAGCGAAATATAGCTACAGTCGAACCTGTCAGTATAACGACCCCGTATTAAGCGAGCACCCTTTGTAAATCGAATTCTATAAGCTCATCTTTCTTCTTTCATTTTAAAGCTATTACAATAGAATGAGGCAAAACTTCATTGCCTTTTATGGGCCACTTTCACCGACAACGTCACTTGGATGGCGATCAAAACCGCTTTTATTATTCATAAAAACCGAAAATCGGATGTTTAAAAAGGAAAAAAACCGAAAATTGCAACTACAAAAACCGAAAAACCCGAAATTTTGAGTGCAAAAACCGAAAAACCGATCTAAATCAAAGGGCTCTTAAAGCCATCTCGTTAATGCGTTAGAACGTGAGGTTAATAAAAAAAAAATAGAAGAATTGATACTGAATATGATCAAGATACCGTTGTAGCGCACCTTTAAAATAAGTCTACCCAAAATACGTACAAGAAAACATCACATGATGCAAATCAGCCAATAGAAATTTATGTTCACGAAATGGGCGTAGTTTTATTTTGGTAGCCATTTGGGGTATTAAAAACAGGAAATCACTAATTTTCGATTACAAAGTTTACATTTTTACGCTAGTGACTAAAATGGGGTCTATAATTTGGTTATACAATAGACGTGTTTATAAAATGTTATAGACTGGGCCTTATCATTATTATTATTTTTTGCAATGCCACGCAAATTAGTCACTCAAGGGCTCGAGTTAATTTTTAAGCCGGTCCAGCCATTACTATGCTACCGGTGCCAGTCTTCCGAGTACGTTGTTAAAGACTGCCCGAAAGCGAAACGCCGCGAGGCGAACCACGAGGCTCCAGCGCCCGGGGGGACACCAGAGCTCTCCCCCCCGGCCCCCACTACCGCAACTAGCAACGACACCCCCATGTAACCACAGTGCGACCAGGCCCTTACCTAATCCGTCCAATTTTGACCATCCGTGATAATGGACATTTATTTAAATTCATTATTTTGAAGTCTCTTTAAATTTCATGAAGCTTTTATGTAGCCGAATGAACTAAAATAGCGTGATCAAGAAAACTTGACCAGTTAGGTATGTTATGCTGTGTTCACACTAGGGCGAAACATGTTTAGAGTAAACATGTTTTAACGCCAAACACGTTTCCCGTGAACATGTTTGTAATTTCTTTTTTCACATTAATTGCTAATTTCAAAACACGTTTCACGCCTGGTTCTATAATTTATGCTGTTTTATGAAGCAAGTAATAAGCTCGAATGGAATCTGTATATTAGACCATTTTACAGTTGTCTTCTTAGTGTCCTGGCCTTTAAGTGAAAGCGAGGCTGAAGTTGACCTTGTTATGATACAGACCTTGGAGCTTTTCAGATGTAAATTTTCTTAGTTATCATGAGAAAAGCATTATTAACATATGAAAGGCAGAAAGGTTTGTATCTCCTGCCTCGCTTCCACTCAAAGGCAAGGTTACCAAGCACACAACTGTAAAATGGACTATAACACATGAACTGAGAAAAAGAGATCTCGAACTTGCTGTTACATGTTTTGTGGTTTAATTTTACTTCTCAAAGTCTTCGGGAACGAAGAGCAGTGCAATTTTTGACAAGGAGACGACATTTGCGCTAACATGTTTCGTCTGGCTTAGATCGAAACTACCTCGTGAAAAAGTTTCAATCATGCTCAGAGTAAACATGCTTCGATCATGATTTGCGCAATGCGCCGCCTGATGTGAACAAATTTCCAAGTGAAACATGTTTCATTCGCGATCACACTAAACATGTTTTGACCTAGTGTGAACACAGCATTAGGCAACCGGCGAGGAACGAGGAAAAAGGGTAATCTGCACCAATACTAGTATAATTGCCATAAAAACAGACTTTGACCAGTTTGGTACCTTGCGCAACCGAGGAACAATGGAGAGGGAAAAAGGCTATCTTCATTGAATTGAATTGAACAATTTTATTTAAATGTCAAGGGTATTTAGCTTTCAGAGCTTTGGTAAAAAATTGGGGACACTGATCAATATGATCGCTACAAAAACAGAATAACAAATGCGGTTTGTGAGAGTTGGACCTAAAATAAAGCGAAACGACTTCACGAATGCGGATTCTGTGGTTTCACCATAGGGATATTTATTAGATCAAATCGACGGAACTACAATTGTAGCTTAGGACGGATGTGAAAGGCGATTGGGTTTCTTCACTTTCTTTATCGCGACAACGACATGCCCATGATATTTCAAATTCTTTGCCTATTACTCATGGTCACGCGCCGCTGTGACGTGGGTCAATTGGCAAGCATTTGGATTCGAGCTCTCATTGTTGCCATCACCACGTGCGATTTGGTAGAGAATTGTCGTTCGCGCTAGTTTTTCTATCTCTTTGCTGCTACACCGTGCCGACGAGACCCAACCAGGTCGAAACAGCTGTCCACGGTTGCATTTTGGCTTTCAGTTTGGGCTCTATCATGTCGTTGTCGCGTTAATTGTTCTAGGTAGTATCAGCTTTGCTCACTGTGTTTGTATTACTATTTTTGGCTGATCAGATCTTCTATAGATCCTACGTACTCCAGCAGCATTCTCGTTCGCGGTCCTTTGCTCCTTGTTTCTACTCTCGGAAATGGCCTATTGAGCACAGTCTCGTGCTCAGTCCCTAGCGGCTAAGAGGGCCGTGCGGTTCTAGAGACGAGAATGGATGATTGAGATTGAGGATTGAGCACGAGGAACAGTCTCGTGCTCAGTCCTCGGCGGCTAAGAGGGCCGTGCGGCTCTAGGGACGAGAATGTGTGATTGAGCACGAGGAACAGTCTCGTGCTCAGTCCCTGGCGGCTAAGAGGGCCGTGCGGCTCTAGGGACCAGAATGGGCAAATCTTCAAAGAAACTTGGGGATTTTGTGTCCTATTTATACATTACTGTGCACCAACCGATTAAGTCCGGTCTTCTCGCATAAATGGCGAACATTACTTTAATTACTTTTATAACTGAGAAGGCTACCACAAGGAAACCAATCGTGATTTACCTCAATACAATATTAGCTGCGGTCACGTACACGTTGTAATTTGCTCGAGATTTCTGTCGCGTGATAGTTGAGGGCGAAGCCCGAATCAACTATCACGCGGTATAAATCAAGAGTGAATAATCTAATTGTTTTAGTATAAATCTACTAGACGTTCAAAACTTAACACTGAACAAATACTCTTCCTAGACACTTGTAAAACGCGAAGAGGCGGCCGCCATTAGGCTACTGGCAGAATAGATAGTGAGTAACGTAGCCAATATGAGAACAGCATTCGTGTTAGGACGCTAGTAGATTTAAACTAAAACAGAATAGATGGTGAGTAGCGTAGCCAATAAGAGAACAGCATTCGTGTTAGAACGCTAGTAGATTTATACTAATGTCATTTATTTATTTATTTAAATTCAAATCGAGCGTGTGGTAACTATTGTTATTTCGAATTTACCAAGGTAAAAGTTGAAACGTGTAACCGCGGCTATTGACAAAAGCCAATATACGCTTCAGTTTTGTTGGCCAATTGACCAATTACAGAGCGCGCAGCATTTTCAGTTACTTTAATTTATTTACAGTTCAGGCCCTGGTTCCTGGAAAGCCGATTAAACTTCCCTCGATTAGCGGTTAATCCACGGTTAATCCTCGATTAACTATCCCTCGATTAAATTCAAAATAAACCGGTTTGACCAGTTATTGACATGCAGGCGCGCGCGAAAATGACCGTGTTGTAAAACTTGAGATCCTGCTTGAGAGTCTTTTTGAAGTCGCTCGTGACTCCAGAAACGTAAACCAAAACGCAGAGAGTTCGTTCCTGTGGAATTCAAAGTTGCGCGCCCACGTGGTTTTAGCTACACGGCTGTACTGTCATCGGTCAAGTGCGCTCTCAAGTAAGAGGTAGACCTTACTTTGAACTGCACTTAGATTCTTTTGTTTTACGCATATCGCCAGGGCAACAAAGAAACCAAAAAGTGCGGTCATTAAAACGTTCACACTCCAAGTACGCGAGCTACACTTGGGTGATTCCGCACAAATCAACAGCACGTGCCATTCAAAAAGACGTTTTTAATAAAAAAAGAAGGGAAGTATGGAGCTTTTAGAAAACGAACTACTGCAAATTATTAAACTTTTAAATTATATTCAGCTGATATTAATTTTTACCTCTTTGATACATTTTATGAGATTTAAGCGTGTAAATAAATCAAATGAGTGCTTCTATTAAAACGTAAGTCAGACTTAGAAAACGCTCTCAGAAAGGAGTTCACACTACAAGTACGTACCAACTGCATCTGAAGTGCACTTAAGAGCTCTAGTGAGAACCGGCCTATTGTTTTCGCTCATGCATTAAACCTCTTTTGTGCCGTTCTCGCTGCCGTCGCCGTCGTGGCTGCAAGCTCCCTAAATTGCGTAACATTCCTGAACACCATTGAGAACTCAAGACCAAACAGGAATGAAATGTTTTCATAAAAATAGTTCCTTTAAAAAAACCATTGTTTATTTTTTCATCTTTATTAATATTTTTCAATATCTTCGGGCTTCACAGTTTCTTTAAAGTGTCGCAATTAAAGAGCGCTTTACAAATTTGTCTGCTTTTAAGATTTTCAAGTGGTGTTTAATTGATTCGCAACAACAATATGTGAATCGTTTTTACGGATATAAATGGCCAAAAGGAAAATTCGAAAGTTTGGGAAAGCTCTAAATATAATAAAAATAGGTTGCTGAATTATTTGAAAATTTTTAATAGTTTTTGCAGAGACCCCTGGTTTCTGATAAGTACTTGATTCTTTTCTTCAAGGGAAAGAAGTTTACATTACAATTTTCATTCAGATGTTTCGACCATTAATAAAATGTTAGCATTCATGATTGTGAAAAAGAAAGCGTGCTATCAAATTACCGATTTCACACGAAATTTGCATGAAATAAAATTTGATTTTTCAGTGCAATCTCGATTTCTCGAACCACCATGGAAAACGAAAATTGGTTCGAGAATTCGTGAGTTCGAAAAATCGAGGGTAGCACCAAATTACGCTAAATTGCTGAGGCTTGTTTTATTACGAGCAAGTAGGCATATTTTCACAGAAACACATCATTTTTGTTGTCGATAGTAATCTCTATTTACAAAGAAAACGTAATTTAAAAACGTAAGCCAAATTGGCAGAACATAGGCTGCAGTTCTACGTAGAAAGTCAACTACATTTAAATTTACGTACAGTACATGCATTAAAAAACACAGGATAACCTGTGGCCTCTTTGCCATCGAGAAACTCTTGTTTATGATGATAGAATGTTTCTGGTGCTTCGGTTGTGCAATTGGCCACTCCGAAAAATACCATAATACTCTTTTATGCGCAGGCGAGGGTTCGAGAAATCGGGATTCCACTGTATTACCAGCGTTCCTACGCGCAAGCGCAGTAGACATACTTAATTACATAGAACTACGCCTAACAGGAAACTAGCTAACCATACTCGTGGCGAAAACATTGTCTTTGTTTACGCTGAAAACCTGGTGTTGGTATAGCTCAAAAAAGGAAGGCATAACAGGTAGAAAATGTAACGCTTTTTGTCATACAACGACTGAAATGAGGACTTGAGTCGGATGTAAATCGTAATCGATTTGCTCACGGTTTCGTTTCAATCTCTTTTCCTGTGTGATCTGAGCTAACAGGCTTGGCGTTCTAGCTCACATGTTTGCTAGATGTTTGACTTCGTTATTTTTGTACTTGTGTTTTATCCAATCCATACAAAGTGTTCTTGTTTCTCTCGAAACTATGAGTGTTTTCCCTTGAAAACATTTCCGTACGATCACTCTGTAACTTATTCTCTGAAAGTGAAAACATATAGAAACTAGATACAAGAAAGCTAAACTGTTCTCTTCCGTTTCGAAGGAACTTCTTTATTCGCCGATTATTAATAGTTCCAATTTTAATCAATTTGGACGTAATGTCCAGCCAAAATGGGACTGATTGTGACCATTTCAAATTAACTATTTCCTGCTTCTATTTAGGAGTTGTGTCTTTGTTTGCTTTAGTTTGTTGTTGCAGAAAGAAATAACTTGATCCTGTTTTAAAAAAAAAAATTGTAGCATTAATCAACCATTATTCTTGGAAATTTGGAATTAGTTTGTACTAGTCGCTGAGGTAAGCAAATGAATTCTAACTGATGTCGCATGTAATGCCTTTTATAAAATTATTAACGTGCGTGACACGGCCGTAAACGAGTACGAGTCAATGACCCCTGAGACCAAAAAATAATATACACCTGAAGTTGATTTAAACGCGCTCCTCGTAAATCACCTTTCGAATTAAAGGGAAATAAACGGCAATCTCCATTGGTGGCCGTGGTTGTTGTTTATATTGAACATCGCTTAAATTGTTAGAAAACAGAATTTTAAGCCCCTGGGGGTAATGATTTGAAAGCCAACGAATGCAATCTGGCAATGCTGCTAATGATAACATGTACGTCTGAGCCAATTTTGGCGCTTTGTTGATATGATGAAATGCAGGGATACTACGAATTTTTGGTGATCATGACGTAATTCACCCGTTATATGTGAAAACAGCATGTTGTTTGGCTAACGTGCAATATATCCTACAGGTTTTATTGTCATAGCTGTAATAGTCTTTAACTTACAGAGAGTGGAGGGTGGAAGCCCCAACCACCCAAGCTCCCAGAACACCAGAAATGCCTATATAGGCAGAATAGAATTAACCTTTTTGTTGCACTTATTTCAGAGAAAGAGAAGAGAGATGCTGTTTTTGGAAGCTTTACATCTATTAATCCTTTTGTACTGCTTGGATTCATCAGGTATGTAATATAAAACTATAAAGTAATTTATAAGGCCGGTTATCTAAAGGAAGTTAAGACGGTGTTTAACAAAACCGAGGTCTAAATCAATTTCAATCTGGCCAACCATAATGTTACTGTAAACAGTGTCAAGAAGGCATGTAGCACAGACTAGAAAAAACATTTATCTACTTAAAATGACCTACTTCTAAACCGATATGGAGGCCCCTTGATTGTTTTAAACCTCGGTCTAAGTTAGACTCCGGCACGTAGTCTTTAAGCCCCGGATTGTTTTCGTTAGAGTTTGCTGCTATTAAAACTTTAAATGAATCAATAAAAGGCTTAGTTTCTAAAGAATACGTCGGCGGGGGAGTGAAACACGAAAACTTGGTTTTAGTTTGAAAAGTTTAATTAACCACCATAAGGATCAGATTCAAAAGCTGACGTTTCAAGCGCTAGCCCTTGGTCAGGGTCAAGCCCAAATCATACCGTTCAGAAGGACGTCGAACACCTTATTGGGACTTATATAACGGAGTTGGGGGTAGCAGTTTATATAGTTAAATTTAGGACTGAGCAACCCGAGAAGCTAGGTGAGTACCGTGGTACGGTAGGCTATGTAAGCCTAAGCCTAGCTGAGGTCACAGGTTCAATCCTGAGTGGGGATTTTAGATTTTCTTTTTTTACACTAAAAATTTTATTGAAAATGTGTCGACATTACGTTATATAAGTCTCAATAAGGTGTCCGACGTCCTTCTGGACGGTATGATTTACGCACAACACTTCGTCAGAGCAAATCAAGTAATCAAAATGGATCAAAATGTACTAGTCACAGCTGTTGAAAACCAACAAATCACAGCAGAGCATCGTGCTTCATAAGGTGACGCGTAACCAGTCGACCCCATCGCCTGAAGAAGACTAGCAGTATGCAGTCGAAACGTGGCGATCCACATCGGAAGTGACTACATCGTGAGACAAACGAAAAATACTTCTTTACTTGTGTGTTCACCACGATGAACAACAACAACCCTTATTACGATAAGAATAAATTAGTTGAATAAAAAGCGTCCGTTAATTCTGTAGAGATTAAGTGCCGATTTGAAAGATGAATTTTTGCTCTAAATTTGAACAGCTTTCTGTGTTACCCTGGTGCAGAGAGTGTGCTGTTTAGAATGATTGGGAAATGAAACGTATCTCTCGATACTTTAATTTCCCCAATCACTGTAAACAGCACATGGCGGGTTCCACCGAATTAACGCCACTTTTTATTCAACTGCCTAGTTATTCCTGTTTTTCACGTTACCATGTTTCTACCAATAGCGTAGCTCCACCGTTCGATATATAAACCCAGACAACTCACAATTTCTTGATTTGCTCTGACGAAGGGCTAGCGCTTAAACAAAAAAATAAATGAATCTTTTAACGGTGGCAAATTAATCTTATCAACTCTGTTGATAAAACCAAATAATCATGGTAATAAATATTTATATTTTTCTCTTTTCTAGACTCCTTAAATTGGCCAGCCGGCTCATACGGGATACCTAAAGCTGCATCCGGGTGCCCTTATCCCGAGGGCTTTCAGTGGCTCATTGGACATAGAAACCAGGATACTGAAGATGATAAACCAAACAACTATAAATCACCGGGATTCCACCTTGATGCCACAGTGAGCAAATCAAGTGTTATACGTTCCTTCTGTATGAAAACGGACACGTCGACTGACACGACTCGAAGCCCTTGGCCTGCAGGTAATATTTCGCGTTCATAGAGGATCATATCATATAAATGTCTTTATAATATAGATGGCAAAATTACTGAATGCTGATTGGCTGGCAAAGAGGGCATTTTTTTCTTAATTGAGGGCAAATTTACCCTCTCCTGATTGGTCGAGCATCAAAATTGCTCTCTCGTAATTGGTTGAACGCGTCGTTCTCGTTGCATTCAGTTGGCTTGGCGGGATTTTGAAGAATATTTGCAAACGGAGCCCTCGCATGTTTTGCCGGAGATTTTGTTATAAGAAGGAAGGAAATCGGATGATACCTAAGTTAAATCTTGGCGGATTAACAAGCGCCTTCACTGAATATATGCGATTTCTGTGGACATAAAGAAAAGAACTTTAACAGATTTTGCTGGAAGGGACAATTTACGTTTAACAGGAGAAAGAATAAGGCTAAATGAGGTGAAAGAAAGCAATTAAATCGCCAAATGGGCAAGCAAGTTTGAACTCGCCATTTGTTGTTGTTATCAAAGCGGCATAAACTTCACAACACAGGTGCATAAAATTTGCTTTGTTTTAGTCGTAAAGTGTCTTTTATCGATAAATTTGGCTACGGGTGAGTGTAGTTCTGAAAAGAACTGTTGTTGTTGATATTGACTGACGTTTCGACAACTTGAGTTTCGACAACTGTTGTTGTTGATATTGACTGACGTTTCGACAACTTGAGCGGAAGTCATCTTCAGAGTCATGTGAATTGTGAACTGTCAGTTTGATGTTAATTAAGTCTGGTGATACAGCTGTAGCTGTCATTAACCAGTTTAGTCATGATGTGGAGACTCAAGTCAGTGAGTTTTCAGAACCTTTTACGAGGGAACATGCGATTACATATACTTATTAAACATTTTTCTTCCTAAGAATTCCACAAAATCCCCAAATTCATTTTGTCAATACTGAAAATACTGAACAATAAACATTACTATATGGAAATTACTGCCATATGCAACTTTTGAACATCATCCACAAGTGTCATGGTGTATTGATACAAATATTTAAATTAATTGCCAATGGGGCTATATTTTTGGTAACTTTCAGGTCAATACTGCATTTATAGGAAAGGAGGGTTCTGCCCAAAACATTTGAGTTCCGGATTTATTAAATGGGACGACGAAGACAACGTTAACAGGAACAGTTTGTCAGGGTATCTTCCTGATGGTGCATATGGCCGTGACACAATAATCAATTTTTGCTGCAGAACAGATGGAGATAAAAAAATTCCTATCTCCCTCCCCTCCCTGAAGCCATTTTTTCTGTTGGCGTATGGTTCAGCTGAATGCCAGCAGGTGAAGTGGGCGGTAGTTAGTGTGGAGTGGATACGGTTTGATAATGAAGATGACAACAATAGAGATGGGAAAGGAGGTTCATATCCATACGGCGCAGGAATCCGCGATCACACAATTCATTACTGTTACTATCAGGGTAAGTCAACCCTCTGATAAAGGTCATAGCTTTTCCTCTCTCCCATATAAATAACTTAACTAAGATGTACTTGGAGTTCTGTAAGTACTTTTTCCAACAACTCGAGTAGATATAAATTGGGGCTTGACAAACATGGCCGTCGACCGTAAGCGGTGTTCGTGGGGATGACGTCATCATAACTATTGACATCTTCTTAAAATAGAAAGACGACATCAGAGAGACATCATCAGATAAAAGCTAAAAATAGATGTCAAGTATGGATGATGAAATATAATTATGTTTTGAACGCGACGTCATAGATGGTGTCCTTCTTCGTCTAGATTCAGAGAAAATGAGATCATAATTATTTTTGCCAAATGACCTCATAGATGGTGTCCTTTTTATACATTCCTAGAAAATGATATGAGCCAATCAAACTAAACTAAAAATAGATACAGGGTAGAGCTAAGAATAGATAGCGGTTCAATTCATGTTAGGTTGTAATCTTAAAAGAGTTAATGATGTAAACTTTGAATTCATAAATTACTATTTGTATGTCACGGTGTTTTATTAGTTTATACTGTGGTTGAAACTACATCGGAGAGCATGAGAGAAAACCAGGCGAATGATCTTCTTAACATCGCGTGTTTAATGTATTTACACTGCGATAAAGATTTTACTAACAAGCTCCTACCATTGTTGTTTTTGTGTAAAAATCGTTTAGTCTAATAGCTGGAATACAACAAAACAAAAGCGTCATTTAACTGCGATCTTCTGTTGGCAAAACATTACCATGAAATGAGACTAAATGCACGCAATTGTACACAGTAAATGAAAAACATAACTTAAAAAAAAAATTAAAGATTTTAAGAATATGATGTCAATGATTATGATGACGTCATCCCTGCGAACACCGCTTACGGTCGACGGTCATGTTTGTCAAGCCCCAATTTATATCTTCTGGCTGCAAATGCTGCAAATCGTAAGAGTTTTCCTATCACTGGACTTAATGATGTCCAAAGGGAAACTAGAATAGAATAATTAAAGACACCGAACGCTGAGGTCAAGCTGGACTGAGTCAAATCGATAAGAGCCCGCGTTCAATTTCTGTTGGGAAGAGAATGGGAAAAAGTGAAAATCATACAATTTAAGCCACGATAAGAGAGCAGGGGGATATCACTGGTGACTTAACATGCTTTATCTACTCTATCTTTGTTAAAAAGATTTCTATAGGTACGTTTTCATAAATCTGCTCAGAAATACGACTTCGAGATTCCGTGGTTTAACTCATAATTACGGTACCATATTACTGTAGTCAACACCAAACGTCTTAGCCAATGTTGTATCGGGGCCATTTTTGAGGTTATATAACTGATTAGCCTTTCGAAAGTTTTCTTATATATCGGCGAGTACGGTTTCAAATGCAACGTTACTTTCGGAATTGCTCGGTACGTTTTTTCAGGATGTAACGAAACCCTTACTGGAGAAGACGGCACTTTTCACTCACCAAACTATCCAAGAAAGTACCCGGATGGACAGTACTGCTCATGGAGGATCACGGTCAACCCAAAACAACAAATCCATTTAACGTTTACCGACTTCAATTTGCAAGGAGACAATAACACGGACGCCTTATATGTGTATAATGGCGAGAATGCCACAGGAGAACTGTTGGGAGTGTTTTATGGAGGTCATCTTCCACCCAAAGAAGGAATTAACTCCTCCTCAAACCACATGTTTTTAATATTCAAATCAGATAGGATCGTCTCTGACACCGGCTTCCGTGCCTGGTACAATACTGGTTACTTATTATATTGGCCAGCCGGCTCATACGGGATACCTAAAGCTGCATCCGGGTGTCCTTATCCCGAAGGCTTCCAGTGGCTCATTGGACATAGAAACCAAGATACTGAAGATTATAATCCAAGCAACCTTAAATCATCGAGATTCCACCTTGATGCCACAGTGAGTAAAACAAGTGTTGTACGTTCCTTCTGTATGAAAACAGATACATCGACCGACACGAAAAGAAGCCCTTGGCCTGCAGGTAATATTTCGTTTTAATAAAGAGTCATCTTATAAATAAATAAATAAATAAATAAATAATATATATATATATAATATATATATATATATATATATATATTAAATATATATATTATAATCGGCTTTATTGAACCAGTTTCTCTCCCAAGTAAAGAGCTGAAAGAATCAGATTTCAAAAAAAATTTAAAATTTATTTTGAATTAAAGATTTCTTTATTTGCAATGGAAATTACTACCAAAGAGCGCCACGAGAGTTCATTCCAAATTGGAAAGTTAGAAAACTTTTACGACCCAACCAGCCTGTGTAAAGGCTCCTTATTAGTAATAACATAGGGCTATGCCCCCAACGTAGGAGCCTGTTAACAGGCTAACCAACATTTGACTCCGAGAGAAAAAAGGATTAAGGAAGTTCGCCTATTATTTATGCGCATCTTAACTGCGCTTGAATTAATGTCGCAACATCAGGTCCCCTGTGCGCATAAAAGAAAAAAATGAAAGAATAAAGTACCGCGGGCGGTTGCTTTAACTCAGTGTATGGAGTTTACTCTCTTCGATGTTTATTGTTCCGCGTTTCAATTATGACAGATCCCTTTTTTTCTTTCTACACATTTCTGTGTATTTTTTAAATAAAAGGTCACTATAGTTATAAGAAAAAATAGTATAGGCTCAGCTCTGGCTCAGGTCTAAGCTAGTTCCCGTTGTGACTCGCGAACTAGAAAATGACGAGTTGACTTTTCATCTCATTATTATGTATAAGTGATTAGGTCTAGGTAAATCATTAACATGTTACAAGGGCCAAGGCATAGCTAATGAGCGTCGCTCTTACACAATAAGGGAACGGGTACCCCCAACCCCTTTCATCACAATAGCACATTGGGTTTGCCCAAACTTGTCCCATTGTATTCTTCTGACGATCCACGCTGATTGGTCAGTCAGGAATCTTTTATGTTTTCAAAAGAAAGCGCGCCAACTCGTTTCTTGTTGATTTTATTCAAAATCACTGAACTGTTACGAAATTACGCAAACCTCCATTTCTTGTCGCATAAATGATCCCTCAGTGATTATCAATGATTTTGAATAACATGACGATAAGAAACGAGTTGGCGCTTTTAAGTAATGCTCCACATAAGAACTATAGTAAACTTCATTGTTCTGCGGCATTGGCTCTTTCCCACATAGAATATCTTTGGTTTCAAGGATAGAGGAGGATCTGATGATTTATAATTATATTTCATTATTAAAATAAAGAAAATCCATTTGCGTCAAATAAATTTTAGGAAATGTTCGTGCTTAACCAATCAGAATAGCAGAAGACAATAGCTAATTATTTTGCTTTTTTGATGAAGTTCCCCAAATACAATATCTTTTAAAACTTTAATGTTGTGTGATTGGGTCTCAAATTACTTGAAACCTTAAAAAAATTCGACTTAATGCACCTTGAACCTTAACTTTTTAGCGGTTTTTGAGTCTAGGCCAATGAGATTACTAGTTGAAACAATGAAAAAGTTTACATTCCATCGTGTATTGCGTTGAGAACTATCCTCCTTATGCGGATCATTACTTAATAGAAAACGCGCTATTATTTTTCTTGAATGACTTCATCTTGTGATGAAAGCGGGGTGGGGGATATGTAAGGGTTAGGCAATGAATGCGAGTGTTCTATGGGATATAGTGTCTCGAGCATAGATAGAAAGCCACGAGGGCGTAGCTTGAATGGCACTTCTATCTAAATGCGAGAGGCGCTATATCCCATAGGACACGAGCGTTCATTGTCTAACCGTCTTAGAATTAAGTCGCGAACATAGAACGTATTTTAATTGTCATTCACACTTGGGAATCGCGTTGTTATTTTGTTTTGGATGTCGCCGTAATGTTGGTAGAATTTTACGAATAACAATGCTTTTCTTTCTTTGGAGTTTTGGTTAGTTTTTGTTGTTTTGATGGCTCATTTGCTCTGGCTATGAGCCAGTATACAGAGCTCGAGGAACTTGAGGCTGTCCTTGCCACTCAAGATTTACCTGCTTTTGAGAGCGTAGACATATCCGAGTGCTTGGGGGATGAATTCGATGAAAGTGCATGTTTCCAAAAGCCTACCACAGTGAACGAAATTGAGCAAAGAGAAAGAGACAGAATTCATTTGTCATTGTTATAACTGTCTTAAAAAAGACAAGGAAGAAGTATCAAGCGAATCATCAGCAACCACATCTCTTGTTATTAGGGGTCTTATTAAGCACGGTGAGACCAGTCTTTCGTTTAATTTTTCCTAAAAATTGTTAAGTCGAATTTGGTTTTGTTATTTTGGTAATTAATCTCTTGCTTAAGCTATGTATAAAAGCGAAAACTTCAAATAAAATTGTCATTGTTATAACTGTAAGTTGTTTTTGTTTAAATTAGCAGCCTGCAATTCATTGGTATATGCTCTATATACTCATTAGTATGCTCTAATTTCTCGATTAGTATGCTCTATATAAAGCATACTAATTAGGCTTTAAGACAAAGGAAAACAAAAGAATTCATTAATATGTTCTATATAGAGCGTACTAATGAGTAGTTATTTTACCCCACAATTTCCCTGGGCTTCAAAGCCCCCGCCTCTTTACAAAATTTAAGATAGTTTATGGGATATAGAGCACACAAATACTGGGCACTGATTGGCTGAGTGGGTGCCGACCATTTTCTAACCAGTCAGAGCAAGTTTGGTAAAGTCCAATGTGCTATTGTGATCAATGGGGGTCCTATCTGTTGTGACATCATTACCTATTGCAATGAAAGGGGTGCGGGCGGGGGAACCCTTCATCTCATTTGCTATGCCTGGTCACTTAATTGCCAATTAAGTAGTTTACCATTGTTAACTTGCAGGTCAATACTGCATTTATAGGAAAGGCGGAACCTGTCCTCAAAATCTGAGATCAGGATTTATTAAATGGGATGACGAAGACAAAAATAATGGGAACAGTTTGTCAGGGTCTCTTCCTGATGGTGCATATGATCATGACACAAAAATCAATTTTTGCTGCAGAACAGACGGAGATAAAAAAATTCCCATTTCCCTCCCCTCCCTGAAGCCATTTTTCTTGCTGGCTTATGGTTCAGCTGAATGCCAGCAGGTGAAGTGGGCGATAGCTAGTGTGGAGTGGATACGGTTTGATAATGAAGATAACAACAATAACGACAGGAAAGGAGGTTCATATCCATACGGCGCAGGAATCCGCGATTACACTATTTATTACTGTTACTATCAGGGTAAGTAAACGGACGCACCCCTCCCCTGATATATGTCACTTGCTTAGATGTCGGTTAATACGAGATTTACAAGATTTACATTTACGAGATTTACGGCATATAAATCACGTGACGGCTTGTGCTACCCTCGCTTCGCTTTTACGTGTACTCCATATTGGTTGTGAGCAAACTCAAAATGGCGCTAATACTTGTTCGAAGGCCAGATACAATAAAAATTATTTTGGGTTGCGACAAAAACACACTTTTGTTTCATCAATGAAAGATAAATTGAGTTTCCATCATACATAAAGCTAAGGCTAACTATTCCTATACAGAAATATAAATAGGCTGACTCGATCACAAAAAGTAGGTTGGAAACAGAAAAAAATCACGATTGTGAAATATTTTCATATCCTGAATTTTAAAGAGACAGAAAGTTATCTTCTACAATAACCAAACAGAAAATATGAAGAAGTTACCTTGTTTAAAAAAAATTCTGCCATACGGCAATAGCAAAATAAAATCAAAGGCTCCTAGGAACCAACTCCTGAATACGAAACACTTTAACTAAAAGATCAGTTCACCAAAAAAATCATAATTGATCTTATTTGCGACAGGAAGGTCTGTTATCACGTCTGTTCATCCCGTTTGGGTATGAAATATTAACTATGCAATCCTGGAAGCCCCATAATTTCATAGTCTTATCATTTAACCGTCATCTCATTGAAGGTACTTCACAATTCGTCGATTATCAGATTAAACATTTTGTTTCCAATTACAATTGATTAATTGCAATTCAACTTCGCATTATCAAGGACTTCAAACTTTCTTAACAAAACTTTTTTTTGCTACGTTGTCTGTAAAGTTAACGCTAGTGACAAGAAACATAGCATGTTAATTCATGAAAACAGGAGACGCGGATTGTTTGGTGTTTGCATAAATGAAATAGGAGATTATTTTTCAATTACGGTTTCGTATGGTGCTTCGAAGGCCCCGCTGGGGCTCCGCTATTATTATTATCATTATTATTACATTATTATTTAATTATTATTATTATTTGTTATCAATAAAATTATTTGTTATCAATAAAAGATTTGGTTATTATTTAATTATTATCATTATTGATCGGTCCCTTGTGATTTTTAGATTTTTCTTTTGTCATGGTTATGGTTTCATTATGGTAAGTATGGTTATGCAATACAATGTTATGTTATAATTTTATTTTTCAAAGACGCTTAATAGCGGAGCCCGCGGACCGAAGGCCCGGCGGAGCACCATACTCATAGAACCTATGCCCGTCTTTTTTCATGGTCTTGGCTAGCGTAATGTTTCGCGGGCGCGTTGTGTGCCCGCCGCCCTCCCTCCGCCCTCCGTACGCTTTTGGCTAGCTCGCTGGCGCGTATGACGTCGCAAAACATGCGCGTGTGACGCCACACAACATCCGGGATCTTTGAGGCTTTGTTTTTCGAGCGGCTACACAGCCGTCAGCTCAAAAACTTTGGTTTCAGGATTTTTTGGTGTTTATAGCGGAAAATTAAAGTCGTTATCAGCCAACATTTTTTTGTGGCTTGCTAGTCAAGACAGGATACTAATTAAGGGATACTCAGAAGCCTCTAGTGGAAAAAGAAGAGCTTTCAGGGATAAAATCTTGCTTCGAGGAACTATATACGTTTTTAGCAATGCGGAGAGATGGGTTCGTTTTACGGGTTTCAGCACCTAAGAAAGAATTTCCAAGTACAGTAGTCGCCGGAGGGACTTAAAGGTAAAACAAATTACATTTTTCGATGGGAATTTATCTTGATATCAATCTGTGATTGACTTTTTGTTTGTGTTCTCGTTAGCTTTGGAGAATTGTTTATAAACGTGTAGCTTAAATTCAGTTGTATTAATTTCTTGAATTTCATCGAAGACACGGCTCGGCCTCGATGCGATATAAGCTTAAATGGTACGCATTTTACTTTTAAACATAAACTAATGGAGATTTGAATAAATTTTTTCGAAAGAAGATTGTGTTGTCCAATTTTATGTGTTTGTTCATTCATTACATAGATTGAAAAGCGATTTTATGTAAACAAAACAAGACTTAGATTTCATACTCGCGTCGCCTTATGAAAATATGTTTGTGTATTTTTGCAATTTTGATTTCCAAATCAGTTTCTCCGGCATTTTTTGACAAGCAACAACTGTATTTTATTCGGAAAATAGTCGTAATAGTTATTCTAGACGGAGAAAAAGTTGTTTTTGTGAACTTTTGTACGGTCTAAATGTATTGTGCAGACGGTCGGGTAATATTGTTTTTGAGAATTGCTAAAATTGAAAAATAGCCCGGTCGCCAATCTTAATTCTTGTGTTTCCAACCTTTCACCTAAGTTAAGTTTCATCTTACTTTAGCTTGTTCAGAGGGTCTTCAGAGGGCTTTGCTGTTAGGCTAAGCCTAACTACACAGCAAAAAAAGCCGAGTAAACTGAACTCAAAATACTGAGTAAATCGTTGCATCCACAGTGACTCATTACATTGAGTAAATTGTAGCAGACATGTTGAGTAATTAATACTCATGGGTTTGAGTAAGTTTACTCAGATTGAGTTAACTTACTCAGCAGTATGAGTAAAAGTACTCAGCTACTGAGTACAATTAACTCAAATTAAGAGTAAAACTACTCAAGAGAAATGCATCCATACTGACTCTTTATTTTGAGTAAACTAGTCATTTACTCAATAAATGAGTAAATAGTACTCTATGTTTTGAGTAAAATAAAAACTTACTCAGACAGTGAGTTTAAATACAACTCAAGGTATTGAGTAAAAATACACATGTATATGAATGAAAAGTACTCTTAATTTTGAGCAAAATACAAATTTACTCATTCTGTCAACTTGTTGTCATTAAATAATAAAGTGACAACCTGACTGTCCTATACAAGTCTTTAAAGAACAGCAATTTCTACAGGTACATTCTGATATCTAAAATTATATTTTTCTCTCATCTAAATTCAATGTTTTCAATGTAGTTAATATATGTTTATGTCTTATAAAGCTAAAATAGCACTGAAAATGGTGCACAAAGCACTAAATGATTAAACCTAGACATTAACCCCTTCATGAAAAGCAAAAAAACTTTTAACCATGAGGAACAAAGACATTAGTTAATAATTACTCTAATTCTGGATTAAAGTGGCAGTGTCACAAGGATTTTTTCATTTCAAAAAACAAAACATGTTTTCTATTAACAGAAACCGAAAAACAATGGTCCTGCTTTGTGATAAATTTATCATCCTGCTTTAGCTGGCTGATGAGTGTCTTTAGTCACAGACAATTACTGGATTTGAATGAAGAGCAACTTGAAAAAATTTATCTGTAGACTAACTTTTTTCAAGTTCTCACATTTTAATTTCCAAAATAGGCTACAACAGATCATGATTTGTTCATCTTTCAAGAATTGGTTAGCCTGCATGGCAGGTGTAAACAGGGATGGGGGAGGGGGCAGGAAAAAGGAGAGGGGAGAAGGGAAGGAATGCCTGCTATAAGAACCGGCCATTTCGCCCACTGATTTCCTCATAATTGAATTACGTCAACTGTCAATACGTCCACCAATCAGAAACTAGCACGCGCTTTTATGCATGGATAACTTCACGCAGAAATTTACTATGTTTACCACACAGCATGAATTAGCCAATCAGAGTTTGCGGCCGCCAGCATCCACAGAAATGAACAAATGGGGGTCTTCATTGTAGGCCTCCTTTATCTCTCTCCCCGACACCTGCTACGCAGGCTACAATTGTTTGATTTCTTGTTCTTGGTGTTTTAGTATTATTTTGTAAATAAGTAAAGGTATTGTAGCATAGCTTTGACCAAAAAAGGCCAAACTCTCCATGACACTGCCCCTTTAAGATAATCTTTTAACTCTTTAACTCCCAAGAGTGCCAAAAATCAAAATTCTAGAAAAATCACAAATTCCATTTTGTAAAATGCTACAGTACTACGGGGCCAATAAAAATAGAGGTCTGGAAGAGCTACAGCACTACTCCCATGTTTTCTTGTCACGCCTTCTCATTCACTCACTCAAATCCTCTAATTGATAACCTCCCCATAACGGCCACCCTGTCTACAACAGCCATGTTTTCTTGTCCCACCTTCTCATTCACTCAATCAAATCCTCTACATGTAATTGATAACCTCCCGATAATGGCCACCTCTCTACAACGGCCAGAAAGGTCTGTCCGAAGGTGGCCGCTGTAGAGAGGTTTGACTGTATTTACAATCACAAATTGCCCAGTATGCTAACAAATTCTTGAATAATGCAACAGATAGCCACAAATCGCAAAATAATGCCAAGTCCAATTTCAAATATCTTGTTGGATTAACAAATTTGAGCATGAACAGGTACATGTAAATAAACAATCAGTATTTTCTGTCTCTCAGAAACAGGAATTCAAGGAATAATGAAAATTTTACAGTCTGTTACTGATTTGTAATTGTTTATATGTAATTCAGAAATCAGCTTGTGTGTGTTGGGGGAGGGGAAACTGCTGGCAGTCTATTATTAGGGACGGTTCATTATTTATGGGGATGACCGGGTCAGTAAAAAAGTGATCATAGAAATTTTTTTATTCGTAACAACAGGCTTTTAGTTTTCTTTTTGGGCCAAAATGACTGGGGTTTGAAAATCTTTTAATTATACATGTAATATACAATGAACAATAAACCAGTTAGCTTTCTAAAAAATAATAGTTAGAAATGCAGTTGTACTGAGAAATGTACATGTACCCCATTAAAATCTTAATGTCAAGTTTTATATTTTATTTGAATGGGCTTTGAAAAAATAATTAATGATGCACATAGACAGGCTTTGGAATTCTGACATGATTTTATGACGGGTTTTAAAAAAAAAATAACAAAAAGCTGTGTTACTTCCTGACCCAGTCATCCCCATAAATAATGAACCGTCCCTTAGTTCAAATACACTGTACATGGTATATTAAATAATTTTATGTACATGTACATCCTAAGTAAAACCATCAGCCCTAAAAAAATCCATCCTGTAGAAGAAAAAAGGATTACATGCACTGTGAGTAAGTTTCCATATAATAATACAGTGGAACCCTGTAATAATCTGGCCACAAAACTCTGATCCTATCAATAATAGTAATTGGACTGAGGGGAGTACAATTCAGGGAGTAATCGTGTAAGTGATTTCAAATCTGGCCATGTTGAGCCTTGCTTCAAGGCTGGCAACCTAACCTAAATAATTTAATCTTCACACCACATTGTACATTAATTTAATGTGGTGGATTCTTTGGTAAAGTCCAAATACCAGTACACAAACTGTACAGTGTGTTTTCCCTGTATCAAGCTACATCTTTACAGTATTTGTGAAAATTACCAGCATCTTATGAACTACAGTGTATAATTTCTGATTTATGATGAAAGTGTACATGTGCAAACAATGTAAAGTAATGGAGTTATGCTGGAAATTTTCTGCACTGCATTCTGTTATGATAAAAAAAAACAATTAATATGCTTTTGGCAGCTAAGTACAGTAAGCATTTCATAGAATCAAGTTATTGATTGCCTCTTTTCCAGCTACAGTATCATAAAATGTAAATTTACAGGACTGTGCTTTTGCAGTTGCTGGTATCACCAGGCTACAATGTACAATATACTAAGATATATTTACTACATGTGTAATTTCTAACACAAAGTTAAAGTGCTGGGCACCCTAGATTTAATTGTTAAGAGAATTTGAGCCACTATGGTCTTTATATTTATATATCAAGACTTTCTTAAGGAGATGCAATTATTATATGTGTACATGTACATATACAACTGTAGTAGAATTTGATTTTTCCTGTTAAATAATTGCATGTACAGTATGTGCTGTATTTAAAGGCACTGTCAACAGGTTTACTCTGTCATGTGGAATGTCAACCAAAATCCACTGTTTATTACTTTTGACCTGTACATACAATCATATATATTTTTGGAAGAAATTGAAGGCTATCAAAATTGAGGCCAAGTTGAAGTGCTGTATACAACCTCCAAACAACTATTCAATCTCTTTTTTTTTATTTTTATACCAATAGTAAATACAAAGTTTTACAATATATTGAAAAAAGAAAACAAAAAAGAAATAATAATTACAATACATATACAAAAATGCATTACAATACATATGCAAAAAGAAAAAAAAAATAAATTAAAAAGTACAATGTAGGTTAAAAGAATGTATCTTAAGGGAGTTGCACTAACATTCACTTAGTTAAAGAAGTTTGGATCATGTTTTTTTGAAGTCCTTTAAGCGGTTAGATTTAAATTAAGCTATGGTGCGTAGAATATCAGTTTTGTTATTAAGGCGCAAAAGAAAACTGTCAAAATCTAGGATGCCGCTGCGTAAGCTTGTTGCAAAAACATGATATTTGGTGACAATCAAACAGTAGTTAAGAACTTTCCAATTGTTTGACTCTTTGTGCCATCTCTATAAAATAGTCTTTTCAGGTAAGGTCAGTTTTTCATTAAATTTTTCTCGCCACCAGTTAGAAAAGGAAGTCCAAAACGACGAGGATACACTGCAAGTAACTAGCATGTGTCTTAGAGAGATTTATTCTCAAGGTTACACAAAGGACAGACTTCACTATCAGTTATGCGTGCATGAAAATGGCTGGATTGAGTTGGTAAAATATTGTGAATAACTTTAACTTGGAACATAATCAATTTCAGTTCTTTCAAGATTTTGAACGGAAGCATGTAGATGTCGCGAATTGTGTCTTTGGTGAACCCATAACTTAAAATTCTGCCTTCAGCAGTGGGTGCCGAGAAGCTTTCTTCAAGCATGGCAGAGTAGGCTTCTTTTGTGGAGAACACTATTCAATCTCTTGCTTAAGTTCAGTTATTAATTCAACCAATCTGCATTTCTTTTTTATGGAATGACATATCTTTAATTTGGCAAATAAAATTTTTCAGATATAAATTCATGTTTCTCCCCTTTGATGAGCGAGTCAAAGTCAACTCAAAAGGGGTGTTAGTAAAGGGCAGTGAATACCACCCAACATAACAACAGAAACTGCATCAACATAAATTTATACTGCCTTGTCCTGGCCTCATAGTTCTCACTAACAGGCGTTGAGGTACACTTGAGTAAGTTATTAAGTAAAAGGCAGCGAATGCAACCTTACTCAATAGCTGGGTTACAGCACGATAAGACCAAAACTCAGGCTCCAAACATGCCCATGCCATTGAAAGATTCACTTATGAAATCTTAAATTTCTTGCTTGATGTCTACAAGAATTATATACTTCTTTTCAATAACATTTTTTGTTTATTAGGTCAATTACTTGTCATATTTTGTTACATTTTATAGCTGAGTCACCAAAAATGCACTGCACGCACAGAGAGTGAAATCTGTCATTTTTGATGACATTGAATCTACCGAACACTGTACATAGTGAATCGGAATCTTACTGCATCATCCCAAGTTGTGTACAGTGTAATTGGAAGTCTGTAACTGTTATCTTAGCTTTTTTCAATTATTAGTCAGTTTGAAAACTTTTTTCGCAGTTGCATATATATATTACAGATCGTATACATTATTATGAAGGTTGATTATTGTCAAGGATTTTCTTGAGAATATTATATGAAAAGAATAAAGTAAACCGAGTTAACTGCAAAGCGAGTTGTTTTATAGGATGCAACAAAATACTGACTGGGGTCAAAGGTACTTTTTACTCACCGCACTACCCAGGAAATTACCCGGATGGACAGTACTGCTCCTGGAGGATCACGGTCAGCACAGCGCAACAAATCCATTTAACGTTCAACGACTTCAAGTTGCAAAGTGAGAATAACACGGACAGTTTATATGTGTATGATGGGGAGAACGCCGCAGGAAAGGTGTTGGGAGTGTTTTATGGAGGTCACCCTCCCCCCAAGGAAGGAATCTACTCCTCATCAAACAACATGTTTTTAATTTTCAAATCAGATAGGATTGGTTCTTACACTGGCTTCAGTGCCTCATACAATTGCTTCACCGTTGCCCCCTCAACCTCTCAAATCACGAAAGCAACAATGCCACCTTCTATTTATAGTAGAGCACATTCGCCAGTGATGTCATTGTCTCTGATAGCGCTGCCAATGACGTCACCTAAACCATATCATATAATGACTTTGACATCATCTGTTAAGGATCTGGTAGTGATGTCATCTAACAGGAGGCTTGTTATGACAACCCGTACAGTACAACTGACGGTGACACCATCATCTACTGTTTTGTCTCCGAAGTCACCGACAACGTCACTAGAATCAACATTCTCTAACGAAGAGCTTCCAGTTACATCATCCATGTTAGGGCTGGTAATGACGTCACCTAAACCATATCATGAAATGACTTTGACATCGTCCATTAAAGATCTGGTTGTGATGTCATCTAACAGAAAGCTTGTTATGAAAACACGTACAGCACAACTTGCGGTGACACCATCATCAACTGTTTTGTCTCCAAAGTTACCGTCGTCACTAAAATCAACATTCTCTAACGAAAAGCTTGCAGTTACATCATCCATGTTAGGGCTGGCAATGACGTCACTTAAACCATATCATGTAATAACTTTGACATCATCATCCATTAAAGTTCTGGTAGTGATGTCATCTAACAGAAAGCTTGTTATGACAACACGTACAGCACAACTTGCGGTGACACCATCATCTACTGTCTTGTCTCCAAAGTCACCGTTGTCACTGGAATCAATATTCTCAAGCGAAGAGCTGGCAATTACGTCATCTACGTTAGGGCTGGTAATGACGTCACCTAAACCATATCATGTAATGACTTTGACATCATCTATTAAAGATCTGGTTGTGATGTCATCTAACAGAAAGCTTCTTATGACAACACGTACAGCACAACTTGCGGTGACACCATCATCTTCTGTTTTGTCTCCAAAGTCACCGTCGTCACTGGAATCAACGTTATCTAACGAAGAGCTGGCAATTACGTCATCCATGTTAGGGCTGGTAATGACGTCACCTAAACCATCTGAGCCTAAAACAGAACTGATAATGACGTCATCTACTAAAAAACTAGTAATAACGCCATCTAGCTGGTGGCCTGTAATGAAGTCATCTTACAGAGGGCAGGCGATGACATCATCCAAAACAGAAAATGCGAATACATCAACACTTGCAGAGTTGGCAAATACGCCATTCAGCACAAGCCCGGTACCGGGATCAATAGGTAAGAACACTGAATATATATTTTGTTACCCCGTTTCTTGAACGTTTTCAACTCATCTTAGCATCATAGTTGAATCAATGAATGTTTGTAATATGAACTGAGTTGCTCGTTTATGCAAGTCATGATACCCCAGTATAGTAAACATGTCTTTGAAAACATAAAACACACACAATTTCTCTTGTCACCTTTCTTTTGACTGAAACAGTGAAACCCGCAAATGAAAAAAAAAAGAAAATCCCCAACAACTGAGACGTCACACCGTCATTTAATGATTTTTCTCCAATGTCACATTCGCCAGTAAGTACGAGACCTTAAGTTCATTTTCTCTAAGCAAACATAAGCCGTAAAAGAACAAGAGGAATAAAAAAAATCATACGTTATTGCATTTCTTTTTACTTTAGCTAACAAATCGACCACATTCGGTGCCGTCTCAAGATTACATTCGTCAGTAATGGCATCGTTAGCAGTTCACACCAAGTCGACAATAACTACAGCATCTTTCACAGGGCTGGTAATCACGTTAACAAAACCATGTCGTGTAATGACGTCGTTCAAGAGCAGGTCATCTGAAGTAGAGCTTGCAACGACGCGATCTACTAAAGAAGTGGGAATGACGTTATCTACCACAGAGTTTGTTATTACGTCATCTAATAGCAGACAGCTGGTCATGGCATCACCTAAAACACAACTTGCTGTTGCATCATCAATCATCGAGTGGGCAGTTACGTTACCTACAAGCTTAGTAAAGGCATCAACAGGTATAATACTAAGATGACTGACAGTTACGTTACCTACAAGCTTAGTAAAGGCATCAACAGGTATTATACTAAGATGACTAACAGTTACGTTACCTACAAGCTTAGTAAAGGCATCAACAGGTATTATACTAAGATGACTGACAGTTACGTTACCTACAAGCTTGGTAAAGGCATCAACAGGTATAATACTAAGATGACTAACAAACTCATAATAAACTTTCCTTGTTTCAGTGGACAACCTATCAAATCTAACCCTGCGTTAATTGAGGACACAAAAGTAAATTTTGCAATTATATTTAAGAGTCTAAAAAATATCAAATCTGATGAATATTTCAAACGTTCTAAAAAAGGTTACCAGAATGGCCATTTGCAGGAGTGCAGAACCAGAGTTTTTAATCACAATAAATGGCCGATAGTTTCTGTCAACGACCAGAATAAAAACCTCTCGTACCATCGCGCATGCGTATCCTACTGGATTAAATTCAGTGGTAACAACTAAATTATCTTACACAGAGCTGGTACTTCCATAATTTGCGACAGCGTTGGTAATTGTTACGTCATTTAATACAGGGCCTGAAACCACGACATCTTATACAGAACCAGAAATGACGACACCTTTCAAAGAGCAAATACCAACGACTGACATGCCATCAAAGAAAGATGGACTGACAAATGGGAGAGAACGACAACAGAGAAAAGGTGACATGGTCAATATAAAACACTAGGTAAAACAAGTGTTATAATCAATTTGACAAGAATATGATATGAAACAATTAAAATCACAAAACGTTCTGTTACAAGATATCTAATTAATATTAGGTAAGCTATCTCTCCAGTGAGAATAGTAGAGGTTAGCAGATAAAATAAACTTGAATACAAGAAAGAAAAACTCCAAATGACCCGCTTTGAAAACTGACAGAAACACGTTTGCGACCCTTCCTTTAAAAAAATCACAATCGTGCTTCTTATTGCAAATTAAATTGGCTGAAGCCGTACTGAACATAAAATAACTCCAAGAAATATTCAAATACTCAAAGAAACACTGATTAAGGTCTTCAAATTGGGAATTCTTGTCGCTTAAAAAAAACATTCGCTGTGGTGAAGGCAAAGGGAGTTGCTAACCAGAATAATTTAGGTAAGGAGTTTCGACGCTGACGAAATTTTCATATATCATTGAGCCCGACGTAGGATAAGGGGTATATGCCACCAAAACGGGTACTCAGTGCAAGCAGCTTGATATTTCGCCGACTCCAATATCCAAGAAATGTTTACTTGTTCTCACCCAACATCGCATAACTGGAATGCAAGCAAACAGTTGGGGGCAAAAAGAGGGCATGTTTCATTAATTAACGAACGCAACATTGCAACATCTTGCAACATTGTTGTGCGCAACATGTTACACGCGTTTGGCCACCCTGTTGCAACATGTGGCAACATGTTGGATGGTATTGGATCAAGTTTGAAAATGGTCAGATTTGATCCAACACCATCCAACATGTTGCAACAGGGTGGCCAAACGCGTGTAACATGTTGCGCACAACAATGTTGCAAGATGTTGTGTTGAAATGTTGCGTTCGTTTGGCCGGGCCCTTATAACTCTTATTGATTGACGTCTTCTTAAATAAAAACTGCGGCGTTCTTAACGAAAATTGTCGACCATTGTGAAAACATTTCGAAACGTGCTGGGAACTCATGCAAATGCTGTTGGCGAAGAAGAATTTTGAAGGTTGCCAAAAATCCCAAAGAATGCCGAGACAATCGACAGCAAAAGGCCTAGGGACAGAAGTGAGAGCAATCTTGACTTAGCGACTTGGAATTTTTCTTTCTCAGTACAACTAGCAGGAATGTATTGAAGTGAAATGATCCTCGCATTGAAAAGCGCAATTGATGCACCTGCAAATAGTCTTAAAAAATTGATTGAAATTTAACAACGTGATCTTCACGTTGCTGATGCGATTTTCTCCTAAATTGATCATGAGCTAACAAAGTCTTCATTGTTGGAAGCGGTCATTTGTGAGTTCACATACACTCGTGATAGGAATGATTTTGAGGAATACTTGTAAAGTGACTGGAATAGTTATCAATAGCTCTTTCACTGCCTTCAGTTCTTTAATATCTTTTACAGGTTTGGATATCGCTGCTGTTGTTGCTCCCATAGTTGTATTGGTTCTGTTAACAGTACTGTTTGCAGTTGGATTCGTTTGTTACAAAAAGTAAGAGTTAGCGTGTGAATTTGTTTTTTGTCCATGCAAACGAACCTGTGTTAAACTCCGGCCGTGTGGGTGCCCTGTGGCTTGTGTGCAACGTTACGTTCCATGGTCAAGTATCTCAAAACGTTTTAAGGCCTGTCTCAACATTCTTGTTGGCCGTCTTGTAACACACGGTTATTCGTTTCCATACAGGGTGAAAACAAAAAAAGACAACGCAGTAAATGAAGAATGCAAAGAAATGATCGAAATGAGGTATGTAATATTACATTGCATTCAGTGACATGCCTGGTAGATGTGACATTTCTCGAAATTTGTAATTTAATAACAATAAGTAACGATAATTAATGTTTAAGGACATCATTAGTCCCACTCTTAATTTTCAATTGGTTTGCTTTGTAACGTTGGTAGCCGTTAGTTTGATATGTAGTAATATGGACTTTAAGGCCCGGTTGAAACGTCGAACTTCACATGTGCCGAATCTAATGCAAATGAACAAGAACAATACATTTTGCTCATTTGCATTAGATTCGGCACATGTGAAGTTCTACGTTTGAACCGGGCCTAAGTAACCACAACGGTGACGTCAAGGAAAAATTTGACATTGTTGTTTAGCAGAAAAGGGCACATGAATGCACCAAACGTATAACGTAGTACACTACGTTTAGTGCTATTGCACTTCTTGTTTTTACGTTCTTGTTGCCGTTTTTGTACTAGTCTAAAACAACTTAAATATCATTGGACCTAAAAGTAAGAGTTAACGTGTGAATTTGTTTTTCGTCCATGCTAACAAACCTGTGTTAACCTCCGGCCGTGTGGGTGCCCTGTGGCTTGTGTGCAACGTTAAGTTACATGGTCAAGTATCTCAAAACGTTTTAAGGCCTGACTTGTGTCTCAAAACATTCTTGTTGGCCGTCTTGTAACACACGGTTATTCGTTTCCATACAGGGTGAAAGCAAAAGAAAAAAAGAATGAAGAATACAAGGAAATGATCGAAATAAGGTATGTAATATATTACATTGCATTTAGTGACATGCCTGGTTGATGTGACCTTTTTCAAAGTTTGTGATTTAATAATAATAAACAACTACAATAATGAATGTTTTAAGGGCATCATTAGTCCCACGCTAAATTTTCAATTGGATCCTTTGCAATTTTGGATTGCTTTGTAACGTTGGGATCCGTTAGTTTGATATGTAGTAATATGGATCAAGCTACAACGGCGACGCAATTTTCCCTTTCGTAAACAAGCGATGTCATTTTAGCGACACTAAGAAAATTTTTCACCAATTTTAGAATTGTTTTTTTCTATCAGAAAAAGAAAAATGCAATTAATTACCTAGAATTGAACCCGGAACCTCTACATGCTAGCATCTCTCCTTTATCACTAGACCACTGGGTTGATCCGGCAAACCCAAGAAAATTTTAATTATAAAAGGTGCTTTTCTTAATATATATATCAATAACGAGTCACCCTAACCCTAAATCTTACCTAACCGCGAATCTAGCTTAGATCTAATAATCGCTTTACCTAAACCCAGTTTTATCTAATAATGATAGCCCACTTTCATCCCAATCCAGGCATAAACAAGAGAGAAATGGCATCGACCTTTACAAAAAGCCTGGTTACCAATGATGGCATCGACGGTTAAAAATGGCATCGCTTGTTTACGAAAGGGAAATCGGCAACGGCGACGCCAAGGAAACGTCACTTTAAAACTTATTTGACATTGTTACTTAGCAGAAAAGGGCTATGTGCCAAATGCAACAAACGTATAACCAGGGGCGGATCTAGGATTTTTTATGGGGGTGGCTACGGGAATATCCCAAAGTGTATTTATATTTTTCATTGTTGCAATTATAAAAAGAAAACTGTTACAACCAGCGGTCTAACGGGGAGTGGCTAGCCAACCAGTCCTCCCCCCTGTACCCGCCCATGATAACGTACGTGAAGCGCCATTGCACGTCCTTGTTACCATTTTTGTATAAGTCTATAACAACTTAAATATCTTTGGACCAAAATTAAAGGCAAAGGCAAAAGGGAAAGCCATCTCCCCCTTCCCAGTTGGAGAACTGTCTCTGCCTGTGAGCTTTATTGGTGCGTGTTGGCGTTTTAATGATCTATTTTTAAAATGTAAAAGTGACTCGCGCAGTGATGGTCAGTCTTTTTCGTTTAATGAATAATTGCATTTTTTATCGCTTGAGCGTATTTAAATACCAAAAACATTGGAACACACTATTTACTGTAAAATTAACGTTAGCATAATATTTGGCAGTACAAATGTAAATAACACGGCAAACTGATCCTTACGACGTTGAAAAGACAGAGAAAAAATAACAGAATAAAATCAAAATGTGTTTTTGTGCCTACCGGTACAAAACTTGTACGAATCCAAATATAGTTCCAGTACAGTTTCGATCCATGGAAGTCTTTTACCGGTACCACACTTTCCGCACACATACGTCCAAGATTGCACGTAAGTATTGTTTAACAAATACTTCATATTTTACAGAGTTATTTGTCATTTTCGTATTAATTCATGTGACAGAATTATGGTTGTTATGGCCGGTGAACTATTATAGATGAGGACACTTTGGGATGCCTATAATGGAGTAACGTGTCCCCCTCTGCGTGCAATTCTGGACTTTAGTTAACAAAACTTGTATGGTTAAGCCATATTACCAAACTTCAGCAAGATGTTTACACTGTAACGGTACGGTTTGATCTAAACTTGTTCCTACTCCAAGTTCGGGTAGAACACTTTCAAGGCAGTCTTAAATGTGCCAAAATTTGTAGATTGGTAATCATTAGGGTACTAGAATCTAAAATGATCACCGTTAGAATTATCACTGTACCTTTTAGGGTATTGAGCCGAAATATATGACAGAATATGACATGTGTTGTTTTAGAATTTGTCCCTGTTAAGGGTAAAAATTCATTTGAGCCACGTCCATCAAAGGAGATTCTGGTACCCTTTAGGGTGTTTTTGAAAATTTCCGGCGAGCACTTCCGTCATTTTTACATGATATCGATACCAGTTCATTTTTTTTGTGCTGTATTTTTTAAAATGATACCAGCACAAAATCTTATAGTGGTACCAGATTTTCGATCCAGTGCGAAAATATGGTTGACACTTATTATCTTCGGCTAGATTGCCTAGACCAGGTTGAAATTTTTCCTGGATGCCAATCTTGACTTCTTCTGCCTTTACGCATAAGTTTGGTCAGGAAACATGTCACGTGATTAAAATTTAAAAATTAAGGAAATCGTCGATATGCCAGCGAATTTTCTTTGTACAGTTGAATAAATAAGCTTTCCGGATGAAGGTTTAACGTATTTAACTTTCTACGTTTGGAATGATTGTCCTCGAGTTTTAAAATTGCAGTTATACATGTAGATAATCAAAGATTGAATTTTGGACTTAAAAATGACCTCTGTCCTCACAAATGCTTTTTAGAGAAGAATAGACGATCATTCCAAACGTGAAGGCCTAAAAATATCTAATCTGCATCAGAAAGGCGTTTTTATTTTATGTTTTCTTTTAAACGCGTCACCAATTCGTCAAATACATGCTATTTTAAGAAAAATTGCCACGTGACTTGCCACGTGACTTATGGGAAAGCTTATTATACTAAAACATGTTAAGAACGATGAGACCTTTCAAGTGCCAAATTTCGATTTAGTTCAATTCCCTGTGTTCCAGTTATCACGAATAAACTTTTTTTCTGTATGAAATGGTCTCCTTGAAGACTAAGAACTTGTGTTCCTGTATTTGGTGAACACGATAAATGCATGTTAAATATCGGTAAATATCTTAAAAAGGCAGGTTTTCACGAGCCCCTTAATTGGGTCAAATCCTATACCCAGTTTTAGTGACCATCAACTGTTGGCGATTAACCAGGCATATTTAGTATGAGATGATTCGCAGTATCACTACTCCCTGAATGGGATGCTACAATGCCGCAAGCATTTTTTATGCTTTATAGATTTTATATAAATGGTCACCTCACTCGATGCTTTTATTCCACTTTTTCACTTTTCACTTTAATTTTTTTTTAACGGAAACCGATACTCTGACGTTATCCGTTATATCATGGGCTATTCTGCCTTGTGGGAAATAAACCTTTACACCAAATAATTTTGAAACCTTCTATTTATCTGTTTATTTGTGTTTTCTTCCTATAGGGATAAATTGTTGTGCCAAGACACCAAAGACGTTTAGTGAACAGAAAGAGAGAAATTCTGAGCTCATTGTGTTTTCTTTGTTTGTAAATCATGACAACATTGTTTCCTTCCAAACTGTAGCGAAGCTAAGGAAGCAAATAACTTTTTTGCCAATCCAAATCCTTATTTAAATAAATAAATAAATAAATAAATATATAAATATATAGATAAATATACCAATAAATTAATTTATATAACAATATAGAGAGATTGCAAGCAGAACGATCCGAAAGTATAATCCATCGTCTTTCCTTTAATTTTAAAATGTTTCAGAGCCTCCTGCTACATAGCATGTCGAAATATTTTGTTTATCAGCTAAATCCAATCTCATAGAAGTTTATTATGAAAGCAAAGCTAGATTACAAATGTGTAAGAAGTGTCATGTTTCGCAGGGTCCTGACCATATGTCTTCGAATGAGGTGCTTCCATTTTGACGGAACTGCAACAACAAAATAACAAGAGAAATAGTTGATAACGAATTTATGGAAAATAATAAAAAAGGAAACATTGAATTTTAGCATTTGAACTTAGTAATCATTTTGTGGTGTTCTTGAATCGGTCAGTTCTTGTTGCTAGGGGGTAGCCACGGCGTTCTGACCTGAGATTGTAACGGCAGGGGAGCAACCTACTCTTTTATAAATAAGTGGGTGTAAAGGGTTGCACGGATGAATGCGGTCGGATGAAGGCGTTACAAGCCTCTAGGCGGCGATCGAACAAAGTAGCTATGCCAGCCCTCTCCAGTGCGTTGAAGTATAACAGACCAGACCAGGCCAGATAATGGCCAAGGCCCGCTTCTGGATGGATTCCGAAGCATCAGATAGATAGTCGGGAGATCAGCATAGACTACAGACGCGTATTCTATCACAGATCTTATTTATTAGCGATAAACGCCATTTATCGGGCTACTAAGATATCCGCCCGTAGTCTGTTAAACCATGGTATAAGGTGTATGTATTGAAGGATACAAACCCGTGTAATGATGTATGGGGTCTAAGCATTACTCTCGTGCAGTGGGTTGTAACTTTCCTGTTCTGTCAAAGGTTCCATTTCATTCTCTTTTGGTGCTTTGACTTCACCGCTGCAGTCATTGCTTCCTTCATCGCTGTACAACGAACAAAGAACTAAAATAACTCTGTCCACTCCAAGGTTCTTATAATGCAGTTAGTCAAACGTTTGAGTATGTGAATATGTGACCATTTCGATTTCTCCGGTACTTTTTATCATTCTGTACAAGGTGGTTCAATCTTTTGAATCTGTGTAACATCCTAAAATGTAACCATCATTATAATGGAATTAAGCTATTGAGCAGCACTTCAGTACTGTGCTGTGGATGAAATACTTCAATGCAACCATTCAAATGAAGCTCTTCAGCAGCGCACTGCACTTGCTCTGTTTACTAGAAGCTTCAGTTGAGGCACTCTGTTCCCCACACCCACACCCTTGGTAATAAAATCAGTACAGAAGCGAAAACCAACAAGCCGGAAGTTAATGCATAAAACTGTGCAGAATATTTCTTCTATTCTCCCCAAAATGCAAATAAGAAGAAAATTATCGTGAACTACTTGGCTGATATTATTACCTGGATTTAGGGTGCGGGGACCACACAAAAACAACAACAAGTAGCTTTATTTGCATGACTATAAATCCTTACAACATAATACCCTGCGCTGATATTATTTCCTAGGTTGTGGGTCTGAGGACAGTCTACAGGTGAAGGGGACATGATTCTTACCTTGTCAAGTAACACGGGTTGTCAATAGAGAAGGGTAATTCGCTGAAAATGAACAAAATGTGAAAGAATAATAATATGAGCAGATTGGTTTACACTCTCATAGCTATTATCATTAATAAAAAGTGATGATGAAAATAAAAATTCGGTTGGAGAATGGTGAAGACCAGAGGTGGATTTGTTTACAAGGAACGCTGTTATTTTTAGACGTCAAGGTATTCTTAGGTCCCATTTTTATGGTCTCTCGTCCATGGGTTTCAATAATGCTACTGACAGTGCATTTCCTGAAAATAATAATAATAATAATAATAATAATAATAATGATAACAATCTTTATACAGGGAGCTCACTTCACTATTATAGTGGTATTCTGTGAGGCCCTGATGAAAACAGAAGGAACGTTTCGTCATCGAGGTGAGAGGTTTCCTGCTACCACAAAACAATGTTTAGGATTTTGTGCTTTGTGTTTATTGTACACTTTTTTGCATTCAATTTACCTACCTCATGACGATGGATACTTTGAGCTCTGTGTCATTTTCATTCGCCTTTTTCCTGTTCCAAAACAAACGGAGAGGGAGTGGGGATGTTATATTATTATACGTCAGTGACTTATATTACAAATTAAAAAATGCAGAAGACCACTCAAAACTGCGATAAATTTCTTACTGAGTAACTTTCTTTCCGGATCTATTTAAAGAATGGATGTGTGTACTGCACACTTACACTTACACTTACACTACTCTGGCCTTGTAAAAGACTAGTTCCACTAGTTAAAATATTCGTCATTAAATCTGCCTAGCAATTTGAATTGTTTGTTCTCCGTAACTTACAAGGAGCTTTCCTTTTCCCGTGATGACTATATACTCACATGCAAATATACTGATATTTTATATCAACACACTTCATAACGTTTAATGTTCCGAATAATCAATGTGTCTATCTTGCCTTTTGTAATAAACGAATCCAACTGCAAGCAACACTGCTATAGGAACTAGCAACACCAAGGGAACTGCAACAGCAGCGGCATTAACACCTACAAAGGAGAACAAAATAAATTAGGTTAGTTAGTCACATCAATAACAGAAGCTTTCGTGGCCACGATTTGGCGTCCTAACAGAGACATTTTATAAAAGTGAAAGTGATTTTCAATTAATCGTACTCCTCTCATCCAATTAGCTGGAATATTGAGCAGTATTAAAACAGGGGTATGCACGTTAATAAACGTATACAGGCACCATAATATAATCTCGTGTTGTGGGTGTGGTCACATCTGATTTGAGCCCTATGTGTAACAGATTTTTTTCTAAAAAGTTGCATTGTGTCTTGGTACCGTTAATATTACGCTGACAGTGGTCATTTTCTATTCAAACATCCCAACTTCCGGTACCAAAACACGCATTTCAAACATCCCAACTTCCGGTACCAAAACACGAATTTCAAACATCCCAACTTCCGGCACCAAAACACGAATTTCAAACATCCTTACTTCCGGTACCAAAACACGAATTTCAAACATCCCAACTTCCGGTACAAAACACGAATTTAAAACATCCCAACTTCCGTTAACAAAACACGAATCACGGTCACATCTGTTTTGAGCCCTATGTGTAACAGATTTTTTCTAAAAAGTTGCTTTGTGTCTTGGTACCGTTAATATTACGCTGACAGTGGTCATTTTCTATTCAAACATCCCAACTTCCGGTACCAAAACACGAATTTCAAACATCCCAACTTCCGGTATCAAAACACGAATTTCAAACATCCCAACTTCCGTTAACAAAACACGAATATAAAACATCCCAACTTCCGGTACCAAAACACGAATTAGAAACATCCCAACTTCCGGTACCAAAACACGAATTTCAAACATCCCAACTTCCGGTACCAAAACACGAATTTCGAACATCTTAACTTCCGTTAACAAAACACGAATATCCAACATCCCAACTTCCGGTACCAAAACACGAATTTCAAACATCCCAACTTCCGGTACCAAAACACAAATATAAAACATCCCAACTTCCGTTCACAAAACACGAATATCCAACATCCCAACTTCCGTTAACAAAACACGAATATCCAACATCCCAACTTCCGTTAACAAAACACGAATATCCAACATCCCAACTTCCGGTACCAAAACACGAATTTCAAACATCCCAACTTCCGGTATTAAAACACGAATATCCAACATCCCAACTTCCGGTACCAAAACACGAATTTCGAACATCCCAACTTCCGTTAACAAAACACGAATATCCAACATCCCAACTTCCGGTACCAAAACACGAATTTCAAAAATCCCAACTTCCGGTACCAAAACACAAATATAAAACATCCCAACTTCCGTTCACAAAACACGAATATCCAACATCCCAACTTCCGGTACCAAAACACGAATTTCAAACATCCCAACTTCCGGTACCAAAACACGAATATCCAACATCCCAACTTCCGGTACCAAAACACGAATTTCAAACATCCCAACTTCCGGTACCAAAACACGAATTTCAAACATCCCAACTTCCGGTACCAAAACACGAATTTCAAACATCCCAACTTCCGGTACCAAAACACGAATTTCAAACATCCCAACTTCCGTTAACAAAACACGAATATAAAACATCCCAACTTCCGGTACCAAAACTCGAATTTTAAACATCCCAACTTCCGGTATCAAAACACGAATTTCAAACATCCCAACTTCCGGTATCAAAACACGAATTTCAAACATCCCAACTTCCGGTACCAAAAAACGAATTTAAAACATCCCAACTTCCGGTACCAAAACTCGAATTTCAAACATCCCAACTTCCGGTATCAAAACACGAATTTCAAACATCCCAACTTCCGGTACCAAAACACGAATTTCCTCATCCCAACTTCCGGTTCCAAAACACGAATTTCAAACATCCCAACTTCCGTTAAGAAAACACAAATATAAAACATCCCAACTTCCGTTAACAAAACACGAATATCCAACATCCCAACTTCCGGTACCAAAACACAAATTTCAAAACATCCCAAATTCCGTTAACAAAACACGAATATCCAACATCCCAACTTCCGGTACCAAAACTCGAATATCCAACATCCCAACTTCCGTTAAGAAAACACGAATTTCAAAACATCCCAACTTCCATTAACAAAACACAAATATCCAACATCCCAACTTCCGTTAACAAAACACGAATATCCAACATCCCAACTTCCGTTAACAAAACACGAATATAAAACATCCCAACTTCCGGTACCAAAACACGAATTTCAAACATCCCAACTTCCGTTAACAAAACACGAATATCCAACATCCCAACTTCCGGTACCAAAACACGAATTTCAAACATCCCAACTTCCGGTACCAAAACACGAATTTCAAACATCCCAACTTCCGGTACCAAAACACGAATTTCAAACATCCTAACTTCCGGTACCAAAACACGAATTTCAAACATCCCAACTTCCGTTAACAAAACACGAATTTCAAACATCCCAACTTCCGGTACCAAAACACGAATTTCAAACATCCCAACTTCCGTTAACAAAACACGAATTTCAAACATCCCAACTTCCGGTACCAAAACACGAATTTCAAACATCCCAACTTCCGTTAACAAAACACAAATATCCAACATCCCAACTTCCGTTAACAAAACACAAATATCCAACATCCCAACTTCCGTTAACAAAACACGAATTTCAAACATCCCAACTTCCGGTACCAAAACACGAATTTCAAACATCCCAACTTCCGGTACCAAAACACGAATTTCAAACATCCCAACTTCCGTTAACAAAACACGAATTTCAAACATCCCAACTTCCGGTACCAAAACACGAATTTCAAACATCCCAACTTCCGTTAACAAAACACAAATATCCAACATCCCAACTTCCGTTAACAAAACACGAATATCCAACATCCCAACTTCCGTTAACAAAACACGAATTTCAAAACATCCCAACTTCCATTAACAAAACACGAATATCCAACATCCCAACTTCCGTTAACAAAACACGAATTTCAAAACATCCCAACTTCCATTAACAAAACACGAATATCCAACATCCCAACTTCCGTTAACAAAACACGAATTTCAAACATCCCAACTTCCGGTACCAAAACACGAATTTCAAACATCCTAACTTCCGGTACCAAAACACGAATTTCAAACATCCTAACTTCCGTTAACAAAACACGAATATAAAACATCCCAACTTCCGGTACCAAAACTCGAATTTCAAACATCCCAACTTTCGGTATCAAAACACGCATTTCAAACATCCCAACTTCCGGTACCAAAACACAAATATAAAACATCCCAACTTCCGGTACCAAAACACGAATATCCAACATCCCAACTTCCGGTAACAAAACACGAATTTCAAACATCCCAACTTCCGGTACCAAAACACAAATATAAAACATCCCAACTTCCGGTACCAAAACATGAATATCCAACATCCCAACTTCCGTTAACAAAACACGAATATCCAACATCCCAACTTCCGGTACCAAAACACGAATTTGAAACATCCCAACTTCCGGTACCAAAACACAAATATAAAACATCCCAACTTCCGGTACCAAAACACGAATTTCAAACATCCCAACTTCCGTTAAGAAAACGCAAATATAAAACATCCCAACTTCCGGTACCAAAACATGAATATCCAACATCCCAACTTCCGTTAACAAAACACGAATATCCAACATCCCAACTTCCGGTACCAAAACGCGAATTTCAAACATCCCAACTTCCGGTACCAAAACACAAATTTCAAAACATCTCAACTTCCGTTGACAAAACACGAATATCCAACATCCCAACTTCCGGTAACAAAACACGAATATAAAACATCCCAACTTCCGGTACCAAAACACAAATATAAAACATCCCAACTTCCGGTACCAAAACATGAATATCCAACATCCCAACTTCCGTTAACAAAACACGAATATCCAACATCCCAACTTCCGGTACCAAAACACGAATTTCGAACATCCCAACTTCCGTTAACAAAACACGAATATCCAACATCCCAACTTCCGGTACCAAAACATTAATTTCAAACATCCCAACTTCCGGTACCAAAACACGAATATCCAACATCCCAACTTCCGGTAACAAAACACAAATATAAAACATCCCAACTTCCGGTACCAAAACACAAATTTCAAAACATCTCAACTTCCGTTGACAAAACACGAATATCCAACATCCCAACTTCCGGTAACAAAACACGAATTTCAAACATCCCATTTTCCGGTACCAAAACACGAATTTCAAACATCCCAACTTCCGTTAAGAAAACACAAATATAAAACATCCCAACTTTTGGTACCAAAATATGAATATCCAACATCCCAACTTCCGTTAACAAAACACGAATATCCAACATCCCAACTTCCGGTACCAAAACACGAATTTCAAACATCCCAACTTCCGGTACCAAAACACAAATATAAAACATCCCAACTTACGGTACCAAAACACGAATTTCAAACATCCCAACTTCCGGTACCAAAGCACGAATTTCAAACATCCCAACTTCCTGTACCAAAACACGAATTTCGAACATCCCAACTTCCGGTACCAAAACACGAATTTCAAACATCCCAACTTCCGTTAAGAAAACACAAATATAAAACATCCCAACTTCCGGTACCAAAACAGGAATATCCAACATCCCAACTTCCGTTAACAAAACACGAATATCCAACATCCCAACTTCCGGTACCCAAACACGAATTTCAAACATCCCAACTTCCGTTAACAAAACACGAATATAAAACATCCCAACTTCCGTTAACAAAACACGAATTTCAAACATCCCAACTTCCGGTACCAAAACACAAATTTCAAAACATCTCAACTTCCGTTGACAAAACACGAATATCCAACATCCCAACTTCCGGTAACAAAACACGAATATCCAACATCCCAACTTCCGGTACCAAAACACGAATTTCAAACATCCCAACTTCCGGTACCAAAACTCGAATATAAAACATCCCAACTTCCGGTACCAAAACACGAATTAAAAACATCCCAACTTCCGGTACCAAAACACGAATATCCAACATCCCAACTTCCGTTAACAAAACACGAATATCCAACATCCCAACTTCCGGTACCAAAACACGAATTTCAAACATCCCAACTTCCGTTAAGAAAACACAAATATAAAACATCCCAACTTCCGGTACCAAAACATGAATATCCAACATCCCAACTTCCGTTAACAAAACACGAATATCCAACATCCCAACTTCCGGTACCAAAACACGAATTTCAAACATCCCAACTTCCGGTACCAAAACTCGAATATAAAACATCCCAACTTCCGGTACCAAAACACGAATTAAAAACATCCCAACTTCCGGTACCAAAACACGAATATCCAACATCCCAACTTCCGTTAAGAAAACACAAATATAAAACATCCCAACTTCCGGTACCAAAACATGAATATCCAACATCCCAACTTCCGTTAACAAAACACGAATATCCAACATCCCAACTTCCGGTACCAAAACACGAATTTCAAACATCCCAACTTCCGGTACCAAAACTCGAATATAAAACATCCCAACTTCCGGTACCAAAACACGAATTAAAAACATCCCAACTTCCGGTACCAAAACACGAATATCCAACATCCCAACTTCCGTTAAGAAAACACAAATATAAAACATCCCAACTTCCGGTACCAAAACATGAATATCCAACATCCCAACTTCCGTTAACAAAACACGAATATCCAACATCCCAACTTCCGGTACCAAAACACGAATTTCAAACATCCCAACTTCCGGTTCCAAAACACAAATATAAAACATCCCAACTTACGGTACCAAAACACGAATTTCAAACATCCCAACTTCCGGTACCAAAGCACGAATTTCAAACATCCCAACTTCCGGTACCAAAACACGAATTTCGAACATCCCAACTTCCGGTACCAAAACACGAATTTCAAACATCCCAACTTCCGTTAAGAAAACACAAATATAAAACATCCCAACGCATTTCAAACATCCCAACTTCTGGTATCAAAACACGAATTTCAAACATCCCAACTTCCGGTTCCAAAACACGAATTTCAAACATCCCAACTTCCGGTACCAAAACACGAATATCCAACATCCCAACTTCCGTTAACAAAACACGAATATCCAACATCCCAACTTCCGGTACCAAAACACGAATTTCAAACATCCCAACTTCCGGTACCAAAACACGAATTTCGAACATCCCAACTTCCGTTAACAAAACACGAATATCCAACATCCCAACTTCCGGTACCAAAACATTAATTTCAAACATCCCAACTTCCGGTACCAAAACACAAATATAAAACATCCCAACTTCCGGTACCAAAACACGAATATCCAACATCCCAACTTCCGGTAACAAAACAGGAATTTCAAACATCCCAACTTCCGGTACCAAAACACAAATATAAAACATCCCAACTTCCGGTACCAAAACATGAATATCCAACATCCCAACTTCCGTTAACAAAACACGAATATCCAACATCCCAACTTCCGGTACCAAAACACGAATTTGAAACATCCCAACTTCCGGTACCAAAACATAAATATAAAACATCCCAACTTCCGGTACCAAAACACGAATTTCAAACATCCCAACTTCCGGTACCAAAACTCGAATATAAAACATCCCAACTTCCGGTACCAAAACACGAATTAAAAACATCCCAACTTCCGGTACCAAAACACGAATATCCAACATCCCAACTTCCGTTAACAAAACACGAATTTCAAACATCCCAACTTCCGGTACCAAAACACAAATTTCAAAACATCTCAACTTCCGTTGACAAAACACGAATATCCAACATCCCAACTTCCGGTAACAAAACACGAATTTCAAACATCCCAACTTCCGGTACCAAAACACAAATATAAAACATCCCAACTTCCGGTACCAAAACACGAATTTCAAACATCCCAACTTCTGGTACCAAAACACGAATATAAAACATCCCAACTTCCGGTACCAAAACTCGAATTTCAAACATCCCAACTTCCGGTACCAAAACACTAATTTCAAACATTTCAACTTCTGGTACCAAAACACGAATATGAAACATCCCAACTTCCGGTACCAAAACTCGAATTTCAAACATCCCAACTTCCGTTAACAAAACACGAATATAAAACATCCCAACTTCCGGTACCAAAACACGAATTTCAAACATCCCAACTTCCGGTACCAAAACACGAATTTCAAACAACGCAATGCTGCAACAAAAATGGCATCGTGTGTCCGGACCTTTTAAATGCCCCTCGAAATTAACGCGGCTTAAATTAACGCGAATGTTTGGAATAATAAGGTAAATTAACTTAAAAAGATTAAAAAAGATGACGTTTCGAGCGCTAGCCCTTCATCAGAGTAAATAATTGAGTCATTAACAGTTAAATAATTCACAGTTAAATAGGATATTTCAACTAGTATTCACTTGAAATCAAAAATCAAAAATACATAAAATCCATAGGTGTTCAATTTAGAAAAGGCACAGCAAATATTAAAATAATTTTTAGTCATCAGTGTAAGAAAGCGAAGTGAATAATTAATATTATATGTTATATTTAATTTTTCTCTTCTTGGAGCGTAAGTAATAGAATTAATGACTGAACTAAATTGAGCGCAAATAAAATGCATTAACTTGTAACTATAATTATATATGTATAATAACTTACGGTACCTAAAAGATGATAGTTTCTCTCCGTTAGGAGTTGATCGCGATTACAAGTGTGAGAAAAACCGAATGCACAAGCGGAATGTTATGTGCTATTACTTTAAAGAAGAACATCAAGACAACCTCATTAATTCGTCTCACGTAATGGTCAGTCAATTTTAGCTGTAATTTTATTCGTTGTTTTCCTGTTCTGAACGAGTTCCCTTCACGTGACTTACATTTATTTTACAGACCTCAGACCTTACACGTTTCGTTTTTGCCCGGAGGGGTGGGTTGTACTCCCATATATAAGCTATATAGGTATGTGCCACCCCCAAAGGATATGGTTTTTAAGGCGATCGGTTCTTATATAGGGTATCTTTTTTGGTATTGTGGTCCTATGGAACTGTGGACTCGGTCTAATATTCCATGCCTGAGGATAAACTTTCCATGTGCAGAATTAATCAAAGGGCTCTTAAAGCCATCTCGTTAATGCGAGAGAATGTAAGGTTAATAAAAAACAACAACAACAACAAGAATTGGAAAAGTTGGGTGCCTTTGATAGGTAAATGTAGTAAAGACGTGATAGGTAATATGTGTAAAGCTGCTAAATGGTTTATTGAAGTTGAAAGATTGAAAATACCTGTAGGTCTAATCGAAGAGTTAGACATTGCAGTCATAGAGGACTTAAGGGCTCTATTTCAATAAAAGTCATGAGCAACAAAATAATCACGAGTATGAATGTAAATAATTTTCATGTTAATTTAGCGTATTTATTTTGTTCAAAATAGTCTTCATTTTACAGCTGAGGGGAAACTTCAACTTGATTATATTAAGCGAACAAGAAGCTGTACACAGCTTGAACTCGTGGCGCCTTTAACTTATTGCAGCATTGATTGCCAAGTGATTTGAGTGCTTTTACAGAGAAACATAAGCTTGAAATTATGTCTAATCAAAGGCTCCTAAGAGCCAACCCGAGAAGAAAAAATGCTAACGCGTAACGCAATATTGCCGTACGCTTACGTTTTCACACTGACACAGTTCGATATATATTTTTTTAATAAAACGTAAGGATTTTTGACGAACGAAAAATAAAGTACATCACTTTCATAATGTCCAGTTCGAAAAAAGCAAAAAAAAGAAAAGAAAAAAAAAAAAGGACTCTCTGGAGAATCGAACTCGAGCCGTCAGGGACTGAGCCACAAACTCAATCACTGCGCTGTCCAAGAGCACATACTGCCTACGGACTAAATTTTATTATTTTAATCTAGATACGCATCAGAACGCGTGTTTAGGTTGCAAAATCCTTTTAGATCGATTTTAATGTTGCACTAAAAACTCCAAATGCGAAACATCTGTAACCTTATTGTTGTCTATATTCGTTTACATCAAATTAATTATTGTTATCGTTGGATTCACGTTGAATTCCTGTTACGAAACGTGTTCGTAACAAAGCATTTGCTCACTAAGTTTACAGCTGATGGAAGGAGCGAGTGAGTGAGTGAGAGAGTGAATTTTATTTAAACACCCTTGCCGATAGCCTGTTCATCATGCTTTCACGTATACACGGGTTTAAAAGTAAGACCACACTGCATTCACTAGATTCAGTAGCTGACACTTAAACTCGACCCGGAGCTTGATCGCTAAGCGTCCTAAGCAAATGGCAAGTTTAATATACAAAACACAGAACTTGCCAGAGCAAAAATCCCACAGGAATAAGCAGCGAACACAATATTAAACGGCCTATCCATCCATGAACGCCTTGAATTGTCTTGAAAGTGTGCAGTTGTACGCAGTAGTTCTTTATCTTGCTTCTCGAGTACACACACGGAGAGATTTTACGGTATGTATCTCATGGCCGAAAGCCATATAGTCGTCGATATAGACTTAAATATGCGTGCATAAATTTGCATGCGCTAATGTGACACGAAAAAAAGAAAAACAAGAAAAGTCAACGCCGGATTTACAACTCGTGTGCTTCGCCACGAGTATTGAGCCGAGGCCAATTTGGTTGCTACGGGGGGAAATTATGAGGAGGGATGGGGGTGGCAAAACTACTTAGATTCAATCTATCTTTAGAGAGCCCTTTTACTTAGTTAATTTTCTATGTTTTGTATCAGTTACAGTATTTTAGTAGCAATGACTTGTATGGCACTACAATGGCGATTTTCCTATCAATCGAAATTTGGGAAAGATGTTCGAAGGTTAAAAAATATTTACTATCTTTATTTATTGATATTTAAACAAAACTAAAACATATTGCAACGATTTTCATTTGGGATTTAAATTGATTTACTAGCAATGTTTTTAAACAGCCAATTAATATGTGCAGTGTATATGTGGATGTATGAGACAAAACAAGAACTTTGTGCATGTGAATAAGTTCAGTAAAAAGACTTCAGTAAAAAAGGAATGTTTTATCTAAATACTTCACTAAGTTAGACTATTGTAAAAAAGGCAAATGAAAATATTTTACTTGTCGCTTTTTCCGTCAACTAAAAAATTGTGTACCTTCGGGCAGAATGGTGTCTCTTGTGGGAATAGAGCTGGTGATTAGATTTCGTTTCCTTTTATAGCCGAAGCTGTTTTCAAAACATCTCGGCTTAAAGAAGCCTTGGTAAAAACGACAAGCGACGTGGCCCCGAAAATTGCCGACATGAGACGTTCTGAACAGCGAGAAGCGGCTCGATTCCGCTTCAAAAATACGACAAATTACGACAGCGACTTTAGAAGGTTGTGCAATTTACCAATAAAATTAAACATTATTGACCATATCGTTCATATCAACACCCGACGGCCAACGGTCTTTTACATGTAATGATCAATTTGTTATTGAAACGTCTACCAACCTCGTTCCCAAGGCCCCTATCTTCCTCTCTCTTGGATCGGACGTGCAGTTAGAGTACACCCTAGACTCCCGGTATACACATACATATCCGTGACCTTTGATTTTTGATTTTTTGGCGCAAATTGGTTTTAACAAGCTTAATAATTTTCCTTCGAGCATTTTTATTTTAAAAAGAGACTTTTCGTTTTATCTTGATGAAAAATTGCACTTTATCAAATAAAGACAAAAAAGTGACAGGTCACGCGTGTGGTTTCCGTTCGAATTACACGCACCGGCTCCCCCGACGGTGTCAATTTGCGCGAGGGCAAAAGTAACGACCCTCCCCTCGGGTGAATGTCATTTTGTCTCTGTGACGCGGTCGCTAAGCTTTAGTATTCGAATTTCGTGGTACAAAAAGATGGCCAGAATCGCTCCAAAACGGAGCCCTTTTAGAGACCGTGAAAGGGAATTTGGAAGCTAGCACGAATCGCACGGGTAGACATTTAACCTGCGGCCTCACTGGTGGCAATTCGGGGAGCTTGAGTTGAATTGTTTAGAATTTATTGGCTTTCGCGTGGCGAGGGTTCGCTCAGAGGTCTCCAGCCTTCCCTTCTTTTATAGTGGATAGTGGGGCGAGTGACAAAAGTTGTAAAAATGCATTTAAACCGGTCAGGATACATCAAGAGACAATAAAGTAAAGGTGAGAAGACTTTGTGTAATGTGTAGTGTGTAATATTTTCGATTTTTCTATCGCTTATCAATTCCGTGACAAATCGTATTATTACCTAGTATATTTCAGTGCACTGGCTTCGAATCTGTAACTTGATGTCACTCACATCCCGATCATCTGCCTGTGGGATCATCCAATTTAAATCTTTGATGTGTGCCACAACGCATCGGATAAATGTTTACGCTTATCCGCGTTTGAAGATCTTTATATATAAAAAAAAGATATAAACATCTAAGAATTTTACGGAGATTTTAAAGAAGAAAAGAACTGATCCATGACCTATGGTCGCTACAATGTCTGTCATTGATCGATCAGAGTCCGTTCACGCATATTCATTGCTATTTTAAGACTTAAATTCAGTCAGGAAGTCAAGACAAAAAAGTGCATATCCTTAGAATTCCTCTATTCCTCAAAGAAAGAATTGAGCAAATATATATTTTTCCAACGTTAATTTCATTTTTACAGTTTTGAGATTCGCTCATTCCTGTTCTTTTATTATCTTCCGGAAACCGGACATTCCACAAAGATAACATAATGTAGTGTTGACAGTGTCTTCTTGACGACCCCCGGGGTTACGACCGCAGTAAAATTTCGTAAAATATTCTATTAAGATCCAAGTCTTATGCGATAGTCATATATTGGAATAGTGGGATCTTGCAATAGCTCCTCAGAGTTTATTTCGCGTGTAAGTGTAATGTGTTTCTCGGAGTTAGGCAGTATCTCCATTGTCAGAAGTATAGCATCATTACATACGGTTTTAAATATTTGAATCTCCATCATGATAGCTGTACACTTTAATCAAGTTTCCCGGAAAGTGACATCATGAAACTTAGCGCCCCAATTTCTCAAATTATAACATTTGTACTAAAGTAATCAAACATGCGGGATTCCTGACCGCAGTATTTTTCAAAACCTTTTTCTGATCTGCCGGAGATACAGGCAAGGTTGTCCGTTGTTGCATTATTATGCAGTATTACTTTATTTTGTATTAAATTTTCCACCGCAGAAATATACTCGCGCAGAAAAAATTGCTTGTTTTAATGATGTATATCGGCTTAACAAGAACTTTTCAACAGTGAATATATTGCTATCATAACTCCGAGGCGACCGGCACAACAGTCATCTGTATTCCCGATTCAACTCCACACACGTCCTCAAAAGAACCAGAGACTGTTATCATAATACTGATACATTTTTACAACAACGTACAATAATTCACTCACTAGTTTTCTGGTTGTTTATGTTCATATTGGCGCCAGAACAGCAACCATATAACTAGGAGAACTATAAAAACCTCCGGTCAGGAAGTGAAATTATTTAATACCGATGCCTTGGATTTTATTTATACTTGACCAGAAATCCGCAAACATTTCCTCCCAGCAGAAATTTAAGCTGTCCCGATCGCGCACAAAAATTTCCTCCCGCAAAACAAATTCAGTCAAAATTTCCTTGTGCACGGTAGCTAAACCAATAAAACTATGACGTCTTTCCCATACTATTGCATACAAACGCAAAGTTCATGCTATTTTGCTCTGCCATATCGCTCATATTAAAACACAAACTTTCCCATCCAATAACGTCTCCATTCGTAAAAATAGACCGTGAAATTCTCAAACTACGTTTCCCAAGAAAACGTATTTGACCTATTTTTACCATTCTCGAAAGCAGCTTGAATGGCTTTACGACAAATGATTGAAAATTTGATATATTGATACGTAACGTGAGATATCGAAACTAAGAACTTTAATATCTTTGCGGTGACGTAATGTGAAATATGACAAGTTCATCACAAGTTCTGACATCCCAATACCCTAGGGAAATTAACAATAGGACCGGGGGTGTTCCTCAAATATTTTAGTGACGGTATGTGACGCCCTTCTTGAAATCCTAACCGCTTTAACCAACCATATCCTCAATGCCCTAATATAGCTTCTATGAAGAAGAAAGAAGAAACTCCCCCCCCGGAAAAAAGTCCACAAAAATTTGTTAACAGCTTTTGCCCCTTTTTTATCTCGTAATTTCGAAATCTCGCTTAATGCGCATGCGCATTAACGAGATAAAAACGACCTTTTCACAGGTCGCGTGAACACAGGTTAGTTTTGGCCGTTTTTCCCTTAAATATGGTGTCAATTTTCGATTTTCTACCCTTAAATAAGGTCAGGGTTTAAGAACCTTTGCGGCGCCCACCATCCTAAATTGACGAGAGTACCCCCAGCACCCCCCCCCCCCGGGGGGTTTGTCTCTCAAGAAAGCAGCTGTGCATGCATTGTCACACTTTATCTTTAGTCAACGACAGTCCGTTTTTCTCTAAATTTATATTACTTTCGAATGTGTGTTATCTTTGTTTAATGGACAGCTTTTTCTTTTTTTCAGGCATGCCACTTATTATTTCAAGCAAAGAAAAATAATTGTTTATGCTAGTTTTTTCTCTTTTAGCGCCGTTACTTAAACACTTTAACACACTCAATTACATGGCGTGCAAATTAATCAATAAAATGCACTATAAACTGTTATTTATAACTTTAACGGTTCCTGAAAGATGTTAGAGTCCGCCCTCTGTCAGATGTTGATCGTGATATTCGATACGCAGACAAAGAAAGCTAAGCCCTGTACAGCTGTTGTTTGTAATATGTCAGTTAGAAACGGAACATAAAAAAAACCGCATTAATTCATCTCACGCAATCTTCAGTCAACTTGATTTTTTGTTAAAGCACTAAAGATGTTTATTTTACCTTTACAACAAGTCTTTCGATTCTTTGGATAATTCCGACCTCAAAAAGAGAAACTTTCTTTTTTTCCTTTTTCTTATTGTCGGCTCGCCTGTAATTTATGCACAATGTAAATATTTCATGTATTTTTTATAGTGACAAAAAATTTAAATGACCGTCACTATTTAAAAATAGGTAGCTTCATTTTATTATGTAATTATTTTATATTTCAGTTTTATTACGGTACTTCATAAATTTGAAATGTAAATAGATTTTCTAAGGCTGAGTAACTTTGTAAGTGTTCACAATAAGCAGAAATGCTAAATCGTCTTGACACATTAACTAAAGCTATTATTATATTATTATATTATTATATTTTTTCATCCCTGTAGCACCTGCTGCTAGCGCTTTAGTATTTTTTAAAGGGTCCCTCTCAACCAGTGTGCATTGCGGCCGTATGTTGTTATCATCCGTGAGTCACAGTACAAATAACACGATTCGCGTGGATCTTCGGTCGAGTGTTTTACGCTTCCAGTCACTGTCTTAATGAAAACTCCCTGGTTGTTTTACATAGCATCTCGGCCTGAATGATGAGGAATTATAAACATCGAGCTCCACGCAGCTATAAACTGTAAAGCGAAGCGAATGGATGCTAAAATCACAGCCTTGACCGAGACAAACTTACCATAGATAGCATCACAGGCAAACTAAACCACCGGACTTAACCGGCGATGCAGACTACACCATGGATCATTTTCTGCGTTTCTATAAGAGCTCCAGCTTTGACACTTGACATGTTCGAAGTTGTTCTGCTTCACATGAAACACGATGGAATGTTTGAATTCAGGCTGCGATATACATAACAACAAGAGGCTCCAAGCATCCTATACTCATGCGCATGCGTAAGAACGTTTTATGATACATTTTAAACATGATAAGAAAATGTCCCAGAAAATGTTACTCCTTTCATTCAGTCATTATTCATTGCTTATTCCATTTATTCATCTGCGTATTTCATTTAGTCATTAGTCATTATTATTGAATGTTTTGTAAATGAAGGCTGTACCACAATGGCGCCAGTGTTTCTTCTAAGTCTTATATATACTAAACGTAAACATATACTTGAGATGTAGGGGTAGGTAGGGGGGGCAGGATAGATAGGATAGGGGGAGGCAGGATAGATAGGATTGGGGGGCAGGATAGATAGGATAGCTAGCCTAGATAGGACTAGCCTGCGAGCAAGCTGTGCTGAGTTAAAGGGGATTAGGGAGGGAATGAGAGGGGCCTCCCTAATCCCCTTTAACCCAGCACAGCTTGCTCGCAGGCTAGTCCTGTAGGGGGTTTTGCTTTTTTTCCTATTGATGTTAATTTTAGATTTGCACATTTTTAAACGAAATTCTGTTATTTAATTTTTTATTAGTTTTGTTGTTATTTGTAACATTTGTATTACTTTTTTGGTCATAACTGTTATGAATTATTAACGAATTTTACAATGCTTTTAATTATTTTGTGAATAAGAAAAGACAACAATATGCAATAAAAACTATAATAATAACCACAAACCAATGAAGAGTGCATGATCTATCATCTTATCTTTGGTCTTTAATAACAACTATAATAATTGGTTTTGATTAAAGCTGTAAAGGCTTATTACATATGATTTTTACGCGACAAATCGCACGTATGCGTATTCTTTCCAACTCACTTAGAATTACCTGGCAAATCCCTTTTTCACAGAGATATTAATCCATGAATATTTAAACAATAGAAATCGGTTAATGAGCTTAAAAGTGACCTTTTCGATTTTTGAAAAATGGTCTTATTTTTGCTCATTGACAAATCTCTATTGTTACCATATTCATAGGCGATTTTCTACGTTTCTATAAGAGCTCCAGCTTTGACATTTGCACAAAATATTCACGCATCCGTATTCTTTACAACTCTACTTAGAATTGCCAGATCACAGAGATATTAATCCATGAATATTGAAATAATGGAAATCGGTTAATGAGCTTAAAAGTGACCTCTTTGATTTTTGAAAACTGGTCTTATTTTTGCTCATTGACAAATTTTTATTGTTTTAATATTCATAGCCGATTTTCCACCTTTCTATAAGAGCTCCAGCTTTGACATTTGCACAAAATATTCACGCATGCGTATTCTTTACAACTCTACTTAGAATTGCCAGATCACAGAGATATTAATCCATGAATATTGAAATAATAGAAATCGGTTAATGAGCTTAAAAGTGACCACTTTGATTTTTGAAAACTGGTCTTATTTTTGCTCATTGACAAATTTTTATTGTTTCAATATTCATAGGCGTTAGATGAAACTCGCATCATATCTGCCTTGCACAAGATATATGTTCGCATTGCGGACCTATTGGTTTTCTTTGTCCCACGTTCTTGACATGATGTGCATTACATCACCATAGATAACATCACAGACAAACTAAACTAGCGGACTAACCGGTGATGCAGGCTACACCATGGATGGTTAGATGAAATTCACATCATATCTACCTTGCATTAGATATATGTTCGCATTGCGAACCTATTTTTTTCCCTGTCCCTCTCGTGACACGATGTGGATTACATTAGACTACGAGTAGTCCCTTCTTTTTCCTCAGGTATAGTAGAGCGAGCGAAACGCGAGCGCGCGTGAAAATCACCCCACGCGAGAAAGGCGAGACGTGCGTCTAGCATTACATCTTTCTCATTTCATTACTGAGCTGAAAATGTACCATCTTTCTTTATTCATCATCATAAACACTGTCAAAACTATGATACTGATTGATGCGAGATTTAACAATTGTTGGATGAGGTTGAGCGTGATAGCGATAATTATCAAGGCCAAAGTTTGTGTTATCTGCCGAAGCCGAAGGCTGAGGCGGATAACACAAACTGAAGCCTTGATAATTATCGCTATCATGCGAAAATCGAATCCAATAATTGTTTTATTATGCATATTCCTGAGCTGCACTTGTAAAGACAAGAGCGCGCACAAAAAAGTGATCCAGTCAATGCACAGCAGTCAACTTGTAAGTAAACAACTTACGCACTTCTGCATGCATCAAACTATTGTCTGTAGGTATGACGTCACTTCTGCATGCATAAAACTATTGTCTGTAGGTATGACGTAACAGAAACAGCAAGCAATAATTAGCTGCGTGCTTAAAGCCAATCGAAATCGAACTAGTGACACCAATGTATAATAATATATTTTTAAAGCTAGGTCACATGTAACGGGGGAAATAATCTAACCAACCCAGTTTCTGTTTGCTAATACAAGAGGTTTAAAAAAAGCTCGAAAAAATAAACCTGACTCGTAAAAATACTCAGCCGTATTACACAACTTTTCGCTGAATAAACTGTTTATTATACCACAGTAATCTCCAAAAACTAAGTTTTTGAAACTGTTTTTTTCCTAGCGCGCGATCAAAAGAGTTTAATAACGTGTCATCTTTGCACACATTTTGATGCGTATTTGCGTTCTAGAATGCTATGTCTAATAATAAAGAATGTTTGGAATTTCGTACTAGTTTGTTACGCATTTGGAATGAACATAGGATAGGCTATATAGTATTAGAATGAAGTAGCTTGATGGAACGCACCATCCACAACAAGATTCAGACACCAGTCTGAACAATCCAACTCCGCGTGTGGATCGTTCTGTTGGAATCTGGATATATTGCAAAATTGATTGCACAATCCACATCGATATGCGAGTAATTCAGGTTGCAATCTGAAGAGTTTGCAGTCTGAACAGTGCAACTCCGCGTGTGGATCGTTCTGTTGGAATCTGAAGATATTGCAAAAATTCAGGTTGCAATCTGAAGAGTTTGCAGTCTGAACAGTTTACTTCCTTATGTGGATCATTCCTGTTGCAATCTGGACTTGGATTGGCAAAAAAGTTATTTGCTACCTTAGCTTCGCTACACTGGTTTGGATGAAAACATTGTCATGATTTACAAACAAAGAAAAAACAATGAGCTCAGAGGTGTCTCTCTTTATGTTGACTAAACGTCTTTGTTGTCTTGGTACAGCAATTCATCACTGTCAAAAAACAAAACAAACAAACAGAAGTTAATACTGCAAATCGTTTCATACTATATATGCTGGTTTAATCGCCTACAGTTGATGGTCACTAAGCTTGTGAAAGATTAAAGGATTGGACCCAATGAGGAGCTCGTGTTAAAAACTGTCCTTTTAACATATTTACCGGTCATATAAAGGGTTTTCCGCGCCCTCAGGAGATTCATTGCTCGACCTGTAAATTAAACAGAAATAGAAATGTAATGCCAAATCATTGAATTTTCTATCTGGTGGCCATTAAAATAACTCACCATGCTTAGCAGAACAGTTTCAAGACTCGACGTAAACAACGAGTTATAAGAAATGCTTCAAGAATTGCATAAGAAGTGTTGCCCAATGAAGCTTTCGTTATCTCTCAAGTCGTGTGGCTCTTGGTTCTTCCTCTTCTCTTTTTTTATTTGCTCTTGGTTCTTCACAGTAGGGTGTGATTAATAATTTTCAATTAAATCTCGTTCAACCAGATCTCATCAGCCATTGCCGAATCGAAATCGGTCGAAACATAACATTCATGCTTGCAAACCTTTTGTATTTCTCAAAACATAGTCGGACGCAGAGCATCAAACCTTTTTATCCAAGCTACCGTCTTTGTACGGTATATAAAAAAACAGCAGCAACAAGTATTGCTCATAAGCTTTCATTTGAAAGGTCACACATAAGACTTTTGTCCAAAAACTAGAAAGTTATAATCAAGTTCGACCGATTCAATTGTCATGTTCACCAAATACATATAAGAACACAAGTTCGCTTAGCGAACCTATTTTTGGATGGTAACTTACCTCTGGTATCTGACTGACTTTTCGTTCTGCTGATGCTTATTAGCTCTCCTCCTATAAATAAACAGGGAAACTTTTGAAGTACGATTACATCGTATATGATTGGAAAATATTGGGTTATTAGTTTAAACATGCGTTTTGTTATTTGATTCGTGTTCTTAAAGTAAGTTTTCGGGTTATCTCCGCTCCACTTTGTTCTTACATAGTATGCCTCCTTTTATTAAAAAAACTTAGACTTCAAGAAACCAGTGTTTAATTTTATGTTCTTGATCTTTTCACCACAAAGCTGATGATCGTCACCCGATCTGCACGCATGCTCAATCTCACCTTCTCCAGTAGATCAATCCAACCAATAGAAGGACGGCGATCAGAATGCAGACCACCACAGGCACGGCAACAGCCGACACGTTAGAATCTGAGTCAAGAAACCAAATATGCGAGGTTTAGAGCAGTTTTTAATTGAGTGTAGTAAAACCAAAACCAAAGTCATAACTCTGACCAATCAAAAGAGACACAGACAATCCAATGAACCAATCAGATCTCGTAGCAAATACCGTGTAGCCGGCGCCAAGCGCGGGAAAACGCGTGAAGGCAAGTCACGATTGGTTTTGGTTTTGCTTCTTATTGTTTAAGAAAGTAATGCAAAACCAAAGCAATCGCGAAATTTCTTTAGACATTCAATTTAAACCGCTCTATAAATAACATTTGAGAAATTACGGAGTAGGTATGGATATGGAAATTGAGGAATAGAAGACTTATATTAGTATCCCAAAAATGGGCAGCCAATTCAATTTCACAGGCCTATCTACGGTGCATGGTTTTGCTTACCGAAAGCAGCGATACGCCGAAATTAAACATCAAATTAGCTTCAGAAAGAAGTTGCTTAATCCCTCCAAGATTTGGAAAATTACTGCAGCATTGCATTGCTAAACCCCAACATAATACTTAAGAAGAAAAGTAACACATTATTTGAAACAAAGTACTGAAGAGTACGGTTAACAATTGTTTGTATCAACTGCATGAGATAGACATTTCTGTCTGTTACCTTTCTCCTGTCGCGCTGCGGTTCTACCTCGGTTCTCTTCCGGTTTAAGGTCAATTGTTGGGATTTCTGTTTCATTGGATGTCGTCTTTGCTGTCGTCATTGCCGTTGGCGAGGTACTTGGAGTTGAAACAGGAACTGAAAAAATAAACATTTCAAATGTTTATTTTATTGTGTTACAACAATGTATTTGTCATACAACAACAACTACAACAACAATCATCATCATCATCGTCATCATCATCATCATCATCATCATCATCATCATCAACAATAACTCAGTTCCGATTGAAGACCAGATTACATTCAGCTTTCAGTGTTACACAGTATACATAGTGTAACTGAAATCTTCCAAAATAGACTTGCGACGGTTAACAAAGGTCACTTTTAAATTGCCTACAATATTAATAAACCAATTCAATCCAATGTTCAAACAGATCACTGAAAGTGAACCCCGGCAATTTCAGCCCGAAGTTGATGTTCATAAGAAATGTCCCAAAAACGACAAATATTAAAGTTGTTTAACGTTTTGCCTTAAATATACGCGACTTTCTTTTTTTTTCTCTTGCTATTTAAAACTACGAAGAGAAAATTCCAAATACCGTGACAACCATAGATTTCCACTCTCATTGATATATGAGTGTGCCATTCCACTGGTAGGATACGAATGTAGCGTGCTGTGATTGATGGGCTGAAAATGTTGTATACAACACTGTCACTGTCTTGATTTCCATGAAATACCTAAATAAACAAAGAAATCAGTCACATGAGTGATATTAGAATTATTAAACAGTGGAACACATGCATACATACATACATACATACTTAATTGAGACTCCCATCAAGAGGGCTTTTCGGTCACAATGTTAACTATTACATAATACTGGTAATTAAGAAAACTTATTTACAGCAATTTAATTCAATTCAAACACACTTCTAAAAGAGATAGTGGATGAACAGGATTTTAGTATTTTTCGAAGTAAACTTAGAACGTTTTTTAGCCAATTCTTTATTATTCCTAAATTTTCTATTGTATTATAATTTATTTTATATTTTACGTAGGGAGCGTCCTCGATAGGGATAACCTCTGACGTTTCCCTAAAAAAATAATAATAAAAAAATTCACGAGGGGATCACTCTACAGGATTTCATCCACAGACTCAAAAGCTAAAAACAACTGCACAAGCAATATAACGAACAGCAACACGGGAAAATTCTGCTCAATAGCTTTCACGGCTTAACAAGGTCACGGTACGTAACTGTCACTTGTAATAAAACAAATATACCTTTGCTGAACTGTTTTCTGTCTTCTTCACAAATTTAAAGTCCACTCCATCATCACTGTACTGAAACCTGTACTTGACTACCCACTGATCTCGTCCATTCTTCCCCTGGGTCGCTACACGAGTTAGTCTGGTGTAACTACCGAAATCTACCTGAAGCCATTGTTGAAAATCGTTGGTAAGAGCTGACCAGCCTCCTTGCTTGTTGCCATCTTCTTTTAAGTGCAATCTGGCCTGTGCTGCTGCATTATTTTTATCCAGTTGTGAGGATGCACTTATTTTGGCATCTGAAATTTCATCATTCTCCATGCCAAGTGCTGTAACACATCCTAGAATGTTTATATTACAAGACATAAGAACGGGGAGAAGCTTTATTTAAGTTTGTATGATTTTTTATCACCATAAAACATCAATTACTTATGAACGTAAAGGAAACGAAACGGTACAATATGCTGAGCAGTGGGGGGGCTCGCTCCCCCTTATTTATTTTCCAGTCTCTAACATTTTCACCCCCCCCCTCCTAGATAAGTTAGATACCGTAAATGGGATCGTTAATATAGAGTACCACTTAAAGTTAACGCGCAGTCACGGAAACGCAAATGTAAAGATAAAGATAAGATATTGTTTAAGACAAAAGTGATGAAATTTATATCCCGTTCCAGACAAAAAAAAACCTGAAAACCATATCCTGTCAGGCCGCAAGTCCCATTCAGGCCATAGAAAGGAGCAACCCTGCCCCGGACCAATCTCTGGCTCTGCAGACTAGCGCCTAACCAACTAAACAGCATTATACTAATTTGAGATTACCTGGACAACCGTACAACTCTATCCTCATAGATATGTGATTATGCCATCCTAGTGGCAATAAACGAACAAAGGTTGTGGTGATCGGTGGACTCAGTGAGTTATACACAACAGTATCACTGTCTTGATTTCCAACAAACACCTGCAAATAGCAGAGAACGGAAAATTAGATCTATGGTATTTTGTTCGTGTCCCATAAATTATGTTGCTCTGATAAGCACGGGTTAAACATGTTCTTATGAATTACTGTGTCTTCAACAACCTTACAGCGAGCTTCCTGTGAACGTCAAAATCTTTAGAATGAGCCGTTTATGTTTATAACACAATCGTAAACGATCGCGTGGCATACGGGAAATTTGAAGTTTTAGTAAAACATCTCGCCCCTCATGAGATGGATGCTAATTTTAATTAATCTCATCCCAGGGCGTCCTCCTCTTTCAAAATGGTGGGCTGGGCGTAGAAGGCTGCCAAAATACTCCAAATATCCTGGAGTATTCTTTTGCGTAAAGCGTGATGAAATGCTTTCGTTTTGTTTGAACAACGGTTTCAAATTGCCAAAAAACAAACACAACAGCCAATCGCTGGAAAGAACCTCCGAAAATCCCATTTCATCGTACTGTGTCACGTGACAATGCTGCTCACTTCTCGGAATATTTTGGCAGCCTTGACGTCCAGGGGTGTCTTCGCCCGGCCCGTCATTTTAAAAGCGGAGAAGGCCTGAGGACGAGATTGCAGCCATCCATGTACGTACAACCAATAACCTTCTGAAAAGCGGTCCCCGCCTCCTGGTAAACCTGTAAAGTCACCCCATCATCGCTGTACTGTAAACTGTACTTGGTGACCCACTCGTTGTAAGCATTGCTCCCTTGAGTCGCTACACGTGTTACTGTGGTGTAACTACCAAGATCCACCTGTAGCCATTGATTGAGATCGTCTTTAAGAGATGACCAGCCTCCCTGTATGCTTCCATCTCCTTTAAGATGTAACCTGGCCTGCCTTGGAGAACTTTTGTCATCTCTAACTGTCGATGCACTGATCTGGGCATCAGCGACTTTTCCACTTTCCATGCCTAGAGATGCCATGCAATCTTAGGTGTGGAAAAATTGGAAAAAAAATATTTGTGTAGGAAGTTTCTGCCCAATAAATCTCTAGCATGATCTGGCCGTGCTAGAGATGCATAGGTAATCTGGCCTTTCCGTTGAGGAAATGAATTGGAGTTTAACGCATTTGAATCAGAATCAACGAATTATTTATTTATTTCAATCCAGAAACAAACAAACAAACAAAAAATATATAATTATTACAAATTAGTGTGGGAAGGGAGATATGGACAACTAACTGCCTCATAATCTTCGGATCACCAACCTATTCTCGTTTGGAAGGCGATTCACAGCGATTTCTGAAATATATATACATAGTTAAATTGAGAACAGGAATTTCACAACAAAGATTATGAGTGAAAGTGTGCCACAGCCGGGAGCTGAACCCGGGTCTCCTGATAATCGGACAGATACCTTAACCACTAGCCAACTGGGACAACCACACTGAGGTGACTGTAATTTGGGTAACAAATCCATGATAACAGTCACAACATAACGAGGTAAAATGTTTCTTAGACCTAACGAGGAAAAACCTAACGAGGGAAAATGTTTTCTTCATTTGGTGACGTGACGGTTATCATGGACCTATTACCGTAATTTGGCTTCATGGTGGAAAGCTCTTGGGAGACATTTACACATATTCTGCAATAAGGATCGCGTCACTTTACCCAGTCGTTTTAGCGATTCACAGTTCACTCCCCAAGGAAATGAAATTACAAATTAGTGTGGGAAGGGAGATATGGACAACTAATTGCCTCATAATCTTTGGATCACCAACCTATTCTCGTTTGGAAGCTAGGCGAAAGTACTCACAAATGAAGACAAAATATTTCCTTTCCACCTATATTTCGACCACATTAAGTGAACCTACTCAAGGTGACTTTACATATTTATAATTCAACACATTGATACACTGCCCAAATATGGTCATAAAGCTCTCGATATACGTAGGTCTAAATGGCGTATATCCAACGATAGTGGTAAATTTCGCATTTTGAAGGAAAGTGAAAATGACCACTGCCTACAATTTCGTATCTTTGGGAGAAAAATATGCGTGAACTATTTAGATAAAAATGGGAAAAGTAAGAAAAAAGGAGAAGAAAAGAAAAGAAAAGGTAAAAATTATTGATCACATGATTGGACAAAAAAGGCGCGAAATTTTCGCGTTATGTCGCGGCGTTTCTTGGCGAAGTTGAATGATAGCTGATTCAAAGTTCAGGTTTCAACCGCTCGACACGGAGTAAATGACGGAACACAATTTTCGGAAAATGCCTTACAGTAATCACCTCTGGAATATGATATAGATTTGATACTTCCGCAGAGGAGTTTCTGCTTCTTGTTTTAAGCGGATTGAAGCTGAACGATCTCGGCATTACGGCTGTAGTAGCTAAAACGAGAAAGTTTGTATACAACAGAGATCGATTCAGCTCGTACTTCGATGTTTGAAAATTTGGTGCTGATGGAAGAAACTAAAAAGCCACATCAACTACAGGTAACAAAGTTTTAAACGTTTATTGAGTCCTCACGCTGTGAATTTTTGTAGAGAATTATTGACCTCGCTGCAGTTCTTTCAGACCTTTCGCCGTTCTGTTCAGGCAGCCGTGCGTTTATTCAATTTGTTTTGATGCTGAATTGAACTTTTTAAGACACGAAACACTTGTCACTATGGAATTCTTTGCCATTAATTCGTGAAGCCGAGTCACTACTCTCTCCATTCTTTACCTAGACGAAATCTCTCCGTATAAAATTCTCAATTTATGTATGCTAAATTAATTTTAGCGTGCCAAAATTTTCATTCGCTGCTTGTTGTGAAAGAAATGGTCCGTGACAAAATAAGCTTATTGTAGTAAACCTTTTTACTGAATAAAAGGTTGTAGATCTCAATGATTTTTTTTCTCGAAACCGTGTTTCTTAGGTCAAGTTGGCTATAATCAGGCGATATTGCGCAAGCTTGAGCACTATAACCGTTAAATATATATATATATATATATATATATATATATATATATATATATATATAAATATTTAAAACAGGAAAAAGACTACACTTGTATCCCTACAAGCCTGTTTCGTGATTGCTCACTCTTCAGGGGATTTTATAAAATCCCCTGAAGAGTGAGCAATCACGAAACAGGCTTGTAGGGATACAAGTGTAGTCTTTTTCCTGTTTTAAATATTTATCACGCTCTACTTTATGTATTGAGCACTCTACTACGGAAAAGTCAAAACACAAATTTATTTATATATATATATATATATATATATATATATATATATTTATATATATATATATACAGTTTTAGATAGAAAATTCTTTGAGACAGTTACTAGTGTTTCACGCACTAAGCGATCATCACTCCAGACAGTGCCGTTGGAGGAGGTAGAAATAAAATTTAAACTAAATTAAGGAGGCGGTTGGAATGATCCCGCTTCTGATTGGATTCATACAGGAAGTGAGCAATGGAACCAGAGGGAATCCTTACTAAGCTAATCCTCCTTAAAGTAAAATATAAAATAATTATTCATGAAAGATATTACCGCTGTATTTTATCAAATAAAAAATTGGGTGGTACGTAACATTTTTGTAAAAAAAAAAAAAACACCAGCTTGCTCGTTCCTGGTATTTTAAAATTTATCATTATCGGTACATGTATGAAATTGGAAAACAATCACTCATATAACAAATGCTAGCTGCATGTTAAATATACCTTGACAGCCATAGATCTCTATTCTCATAGATATGTGATTATGCCACTCCAATGGTAAGATACGAATGAAGCGTGCTTTGATCGGCGGCCTTATCACATTCAATATAACACTGTCACTGTCTTGATTTCCGTCAAAAACCTAAAAGGGAATAAAAACACTAATCAGCATGTTTTGGCAGTTTTTGCCTTTAAATGAGCAACAGTCTGGTGCAAGGGACTAGATGATCGTCTTTTGTCTTGTGTGCTTGTTGTATTTGTTTTCCATTTCCTTAAATTTAGTTTTCAATAGTTGCCACAGTAACAGACATAATGAGTCGTAACATTTGGCTCAGGATCAGAATTCCGACTAGAGAACTTTAGCAAACATGATGATAACGACAGCGAGAAGCTTTTTTTCCATTTTGATACATTTCTTTGCCGTTCTTTTTTCAATGAAGTTTTCCTTGGCGTTGCCGTCGTGGTTGAGAAAGCTCCCTTACTATGCGAGTGCCTCTTCCTCCTCCTCAATGTTGTAGTTTTGCTGTCATTACTATAACTGAACATTGGGGAGAAGCACCGTTCGGTAGATATAAAGATAATTTTCAGCATTATAAAATGATCTTTAATGCATGGTTCAATTTCTGCTCTTGCTAACCTCCCGGGCAACCCACGGGGAAAAGTCGGACCTTGTGGGTCGGGGTGTTTTTTTTCAGGAAGTCTTCACCCAGGAGTAAATGTCTGGCGTATCCTATTAAATTACTACTCCTGGTATTGATTATAATAAAAAATTGGGGCAGATGTCACTGTGGGTACATGACAGTTGACACGAGCGCTTGGAAGTTGCAGATAGAACGAAAGCGAAAGTTAAAAATAACTACTGTGACCTCTTACATAGTGTTTGTAGTTCTCTTTTGATCGATATTTAGCTATCATAACAATTCTCCTAAGCAAGTTTCGCAGGGTTTACCTTTGCTGAACTAGTTTTTCTCGTCTTATAGAACTTGAAGAAAAGTCCACCATAACTATATTGTAATCTGTACTTGGAGACCCATTCGTTGTATCCATTCCTTCCCTGAGTCGCTACACGAGTTACTGTGGTGTAACTACCGAAATCCACCTGAAGCCACTGGTTAAAGTTATCTTCAAGAGCTGTCCAACCTCCGCCCTTGATTCCATCAGCCATTGTGTGCAACCTGGCCCATCGTGCCGCAAACAATCTTGAAGAGGCTCTTATTTGATCATCAAAGATTGCTCTGTTTTCCATACCAAGAGGCGCTATACAACCTAAAGTTTTTAAAGGAGGACATAAAGGATTTAAATGGACAGCATCCCGGCTGATATATCGTGGTTTCATCATTCAAACTGACCAATCAAGCGTCGGCCTTAAAATAACCACGCTACTCCACGCAGTATGACGCCGAACTAAAAATAGATTAAGAATAATTTTCATTGGAAGAGTCCCATGAAGTGGGGAACTGTTCTCTTGAATTATTTTCTGTTGTTTTATGTCGTAAACATGATTTTACATAGTTTATTTAATTTGTTATTAACATTAATATATCATATATTTAATAATAACCGCCGCCCGGTTAGCTCAGTGGTAGAGCTCCGGTCTGCTGAGCGGGAGGTCGTTGGTTCAATTAAACCTCGACCGGACCAACACTCAGGGTCTTAAAATAATTGAGGAGAATGTGCCGCCTTTGAAATGACTTCAGCAAATGGTATGACATTCTAGTCTTCTCGGATAAGGACGAAAAAACTGTAGGTCCCGTCTCACAGCACTCTCTGATCTGTTCTTGTGGGACGTTAAAGATCCCACATCACTGTTCGAAAAGAGTAGGGGACGTAGACCCCGGTGGTGTGGTCAACCTTGCGGGTTGTGGGATTGGAAGAGATGGCACCTCGCATGGGACCTGAGTCCCGTTCGTGCCTTTCCCTCTGGACTGTGTGAGTCCAGAAAAGTTGTTAGAAAATTTTTAGCAATAGTCCTTTGACTGACTGCGGGTGGCAGGTGCATCTGTAACATATTTCAATTCGTTGTCCTCAATAAAGTGTTGTTGATGTTGTTATCACATGTGGAACAGAATTTTCGTTTCTAACTTCAATTCCCAAGATGGTCATGCGTGACAAAACATTATTTGTGAACACTCCACCTCGACAAACTGTAGATTCTATTGCAACTCAGTGGTCGTCAAAGGCCAATCCACTATAACATAACAAGACGAATAATAGTAGTAAAAGATGGAGTGTTGGAATACCTGGACAACCGTAGAGTTCTATTCTCATTGATATGCGATTGTGCCACTCAACTGGTTGAATCCGAATGTATCGTCCTGTTATTGGTGAGCTTATTATGTTGTATACAACAGAGTCCGAGTCTCTATTTCCAAGAAACACCTTAAAGAATAGTAAACAAAATAATATAATGTATTTAGGAAAGATCTAGCTGTCAACAAGTAAATATAAGATGTGAAACTTGTCTTACACTCATACCTTCGACGTTGGCAATGCTAACTGGAGACATAAATTTAAACACGTTACCATGTGTTATTGGGTTCAGTTCAACACGTTTTCTTGAATAAACGCCTCCTTGCCATTACCCTCTCCCCCCAAACCTTCCCCTCCAAATACTGGGGCGGACGGCCAAATATGTCTCTTGGATTAATGATGAGGGTATGTTTATTCAGATCAATCCATTATTTTCAAAGAATAAAATAGTTTCTGGGTTTATACCTGACCTTTTATTCATTGATTCTTGAATTTAAAAATACTTCTCAAACAAATCAGTTTGTTTCTTCGAACGTTTATTTACAATAACAAGTGAAAAATTCTTCGAATATTTATAGCTAAATTTCCCGAAAGCTGTCCTTCGTTCATCAACACATTTCTGGTTGTCCAAAGGTCTAGAGAAAGTTTCTGCTCTCTTTTCAAGAATTTGACAGGCTGGCCAAAAAATACCCAAGGCGATTCAAAAGATAAAAGAAAACGACAAATTTACATTTGTTTTGAAGGACTAGGAACTAGTGTTAGGTGTCCTGTGGCTCGTACGTCACGGACATGCGCGAAGATTACGTTAAAACACCACGAGGTTTCGTCATCCGCCATGTTTGTTTCATTGAACTGACAACTAGAGATGTTGATAAATTAAACGAGTGATTTTGAATTCTGAACGGGTTCGAAAGAACAACATTTAAATGAAAAACTGGTGGTCTTTTTCATAGCAGAAGCAAGTGGGCATGACCAGTTTACTGTTTTTTTCCCTAATTTAAGTATTTTCGTTTCTATTACTACTTATCTAAAACAACCAATACTATGAGGACGACATCTGCATACCTTTGCTGAAGTGCTATGTGGCTCTTTGTACAACTGGAAGTTCACACCCTCATCACTGTACTGCAGTCTGTATTCAGTAACCCACTGAGCATTCCCATTCCTTCCCTGTGTCGCTACACGTGTCACGATGGTGTAACTACCAAGATCCACTTGAAGCCATTGGTTGAGATCGTTTTTGAGAGCTGTCCATGATCCTAGTTTCGTGCCCTGTTTTTTGAAGTGCAACCTGGCTTGTCTTGCAGCATGATTATTACTATATTGTGAAGAGGCAGTAATCTGGGCATCAGTGATGGTTCCACTATCCATTCCGAGAGGAGCTATGCAACCTGAATTTGTTACAAGAAAAGTTTAAACCTTAGGCCTATTTATATATATCTACAAAATAATAATAATAATAATAATAATAATAATAATAATAATAATAACCTTTATTGTTGATATAAAAGATTAGAGGAATTAAAGTGAATTAGATTAAAAATATCAAGTAAAGTTAAAAGACATATATTTACAAATATACGCCTAAAAATAGTGGCTTTCGATTTACGTCTTTATCAATCAATTACCTTCAGCCTAAAAACGGAAGCCAGTTTTCCAAAGCTCGTACCAGACGAATAATACGTTTTAAGTGAAAAACAGTCAGGGTGAACTTCCAACTCCTTGGTCCGATTGAACCAACATCATCATCGTCGTCATCATCAAGTGATGATGATGATGAGGATGATGATGATGATGACGACAAGAAAGATGATGATGATGATGATGATAATGATGATGATGATGATGATGATGATGATGATGATGATGATGAAGAGGATGATGAGGATGATAATGAGATGATGATGATGAAGTTTAGTTCATGTCTGTTCGATTGTAACAACATTTACTATCATTAATTTCAGAAGATTTGCTTCTTTTGGGTGTATATGGACCCATCCATCTTAATGAAACCGTGAAAACCGTGAGAAGATATATACCGACTAAAACTATGTCAAAGGTATCTTGATTTTAAAATACCTGGACAACCGTAGATCTCCATCCTCATTGATATGTGATTGTGCCACTCCACTGGTAAGATTCGAATGTAGCGTACTGTGATCGGCGGAGTCAATTCGTTGTAAACAACGGTGTCACTGTCTTGATTCCCAATAAATACCTAAAAAATAAAAGCAGTTTCGGTAAATGATCAAGTCAACGTTGTCTTAGCTAAATAATCAATGACGAAGTACCTTCACTACTTTGTCCCCTGCTTTTCTGTACATGTGGAAGGACACACCATCATAACCGTACTGTAACCTGTACTTGGTTACCCACTCGTTGTAAGCATTTCGTCCCTGAGTGGCTACACGTGCTACTTTGGTGAAACTACCAAGATCTACCTGAAGCCATTGGTTGAGATCATTTCTGAGGGCTGACCAACCTCCACCTTTGGTTCCATTTGCTCTGAGATGCAACCTGGATTGTGCTGCAGAATGATTGCCTTCCAACTGTGAAGACGCGCTTATTTGGGCATCGGAAATTGTTCCTAATGCCATTCCATGAGCCGATATGCAACCTAAGTTTGTAAAGGTGGGAAATGATAGGATCTGATTGTTATTGTAATACAGTCGAACCTCTCGTTACGGACACCTCCATAATACAGAACCCTCTCCTTTACGGACAGTTCAATTGGTCCCGAAGATACGAAAATTCATATAATCCTTATCTCTATAATACAGCCACTTTGGTCTGTCCCTTTGGTGTCAGTGGTGTCCGTATTAAGGGGGTTTGACTGTAGTTGTCTTGCTTTGGCCATGAATATTCAATGCTTGTAATCGTAATACACGGAAATTTGATTTTATCAACTGAGTTGATAAGGTAAATTGGCCACCGAAAATAGATTTAAAAGCTGACATTTCGAGCGTCAGAGCGAATCGAAGCTTCAGCTTTTAAATCTCTCTACGGTGGCGAATTTACCTTATCTACTCAGTTAAAAAAACATTTTCGTGCTTTACTCCCCTACAGACGTGGCAACACAGTGTTTTTTAGAAACTAACCTGTTTATTCATTTGTAATTGTAAGAGTTTGGGTATCTTTGCCACTTTTGAGATGGTGATGATGGTAAAAATACGATAAAATGATGATGGTGGTAGGGGTGATGATGATGATGATGACGATGGTGATGACGATGAGGATGGTCATGATGACAGTGGTGATGGTTAATGTGATGGTGGTCATCATCATTTTTATTTAAAAACACGAGATCACATTCATTACAAAAATGGTCTTCCAGTGAGCTGTGGGTTACTACATACAAGAACTATAAAAAATTACTTGAAAAAACCTTATACATTATAAACACAACTATCCAATAAAAACTACTTGTCTAATCATAACTAATTATCATAAACCTAAATCTAACCTTATTAATAAATTTAATCTTATTATACATGTAACTCTACCTATTACATCATAACCTCATCATCATAATCTCCCATGCTCTATTTGGATCATTTTCAATTTCAACAAGATGCCATAAAGCCAATAAAAGATCATTCCTGAAACTGACGGGGTCAAAGTTTTTAAAAGACCTACTAGCTATTATCTTAGGGCTTGTTTTAGTAATACTGATACTCGGCCTAATAGCATATGCAAGGCAGCGATCACTCAACCAATGTTAGAGACACAAGCATGATAACATTTTGAGGGATTATTTGTTAATATGATATATATGGTGAGAACATGATGCTAAAGATGATGTTGATGGTCATAGTGATGATATGATTATAGTGATGGTGATGTGATAATGATGATGACGATGTGATCGTGAAGGCGGTAATATGATTATGGTAATGATGCTCCTTGTGATGATGATGATGATGATGATGATGATGACGATAGTGGTGTGGTAGTGATGTGATAGTGATGTCAATGGTGATGATAGTAATGTTGATGGTGATGATTATGATTATGGTTATTATGATGATGAGGTTACGGTGACAATACAATAAAGTACAATATTTTGTTTAAAGTCGATGATGTAGGGAGTAGTCGCCAAATCTCCTAAGCACAAGGCTCATGTTTAAAAACACTCTAATATACTAAGTTACATAATACCTATGTTACATAATACCTATGATTAATGGCGGTGATGACGATGATGATGATAATAATACTGATGATGATGATGATGATGATGATGATGATGGTGCTGATGCTGATGAAGGGGTGGCGGTGATGGTGTTAGCAATGGGATCGATGGTGGACGATGGTGATGATTATAATAATAATAATCTTTATTGAGATGACTTTTTCATCTTTTTATGGTAATGTTGAAGATGGTGATAATGATGGTGATGGCAATGGCAATGTTCAAATGATGATGGTGATGACAGTAATTATGAAAATCATTCTTCAATACCTGGACAACCGTAGATTTCTATTCTCATTGATATATGATTGTGCCACTCTACTGGCATCAGCCGAATGAAGCGTGTTGTGATTGATGGGCTTAGTGCATTGTACACAATGGCATCATTGTCCTGATTCCCAGAGAACACCTTAACACAATACGAAATTTAATCAAGTAATACGTTCATGTGATCAGGTAGGTAACCCCCTTTGTCCCATCTAAGGTCTACAGGGTTATAAGGTTGGCCCCTATTCTCAAAGAATGACGTGCGACTACTACTTACTTGTGGTATGTTATGTTGTACAAGGCGATTCCAATTCTTGAGTGCTCAGACAGAATCCTACGTAAGAATCCTAAGCTCAGTGGCGATCTAGGGGACCCTCATTATCTCTCTAATATTTACGCTTCGCCCCCTTTCCCCCACCTCCCTTGATCCGTCATTGAAAGTGTTTGATAGTACTTTAAGATCCTTATGACCGCTTCATCTACTGAGCAGAACAAGATTTGTAAAAGTATTTGACAATGTATGCCTTTCTTCAATCCTGAACTTAGGTATTCTTCAATATAGTCTTTTAGATTTTAAAGTGTGAGTTTCTTGGGACATACCTTCGCTGAATTGAAGTCTGCCTCCTCAAAAAAGTGAAATATGTCTCCATCATCACTGTACTGTAATCTGTACTTGGTAACCCACTCATTATGCGCATCTCTCCCCTGAGTGGCTATACGTGCTACTGTGGTGTCAGTACCAAGATCCACCTGAAGCCATTGGTTGAGATCATTTCTGAGAGCTGACCAGGCTCCACCTTTGCTTCCATCTGCTTTGAGATGCAACCTAGCTTGTACTGCAGAATGATTGTCATCTGATTGTGATGAGGCGGTTATTTGGGCATCTGAGATTCCTCGATTTTCCATTCCAAGAGGTGCGACACAGCCTGATTTTTATTAAAAATAAACTGGTGGCCCATGCAGTCTACATACTGTAGGCCATACAGACTATGCAGACCACGCCCAAACTCGTCCCCAGGCCCATCTCAGCTTTCAAAATGGCGGGGCGGCGTAGACCAAAATACTTTTAAAATTCTTGGAGCATTTTGTCGCATACTGTTTCTTTTGAACAACGGTTTCAGATTGCCTGAAAATAAACACGGTTTCCAATCACTGATTTTCACCTCCGAAAACGCCATTTTATCATGTGTAACGTGACAAAACAATCTGCGATTCTTAGAGTATTTTGGCAGTCTTGTAGAGAGGTTTCTACGCTCTGCCCGCCATTTCGAAAGCATTGAAGGCCCGGGGGCCTTAATCAGTCTGAATCACTTTTTACTCTGCCCCTCCCCTCCCCCCTTATTCACTCCCCCAAGTACAAAAAGTTCTGCATCCGTCACTGTTAATCTACAAATTCAAAAGTTACAACCACATTTCATGACTCAAATATAGACTCTGGCAGTGAAAATGCTAGTTACTAGCGAATACCTGGACAACCGTACATCTCCATTCTCATTGATATGTTATTGTGCCAGTCTACTGGTAATAACCGCACGAAGTGTGCTGTGATTGGTGGATTCAATTTGTTGTTCACAATGGTGTCACTGTCTTCATTTCCATCAAAAATCTAAACGTAAGAGCGAAATGAAATATCATTTAAAGTAATTTATGCAAACTCATTCACGCAATTCAAACAAAAAAATGGTTTTATGTCAACAATTTCAGGAGCCCAACGAATGGGTAATTCATTAATTCCGGGTGATGTACTCCCTCGTATAACCTAAGGGTATGGTTTTGAGTCGTTTTTGCTCGAAAATAGGTACATAAATTCACAATGTCTGGTCCTTTTCTCTGAAATGGATATATATTTCTGCCATTTTGGCTTGAAAAATTAACGGAGAATTTTAAGGGTTAGGTCTAAAAATAGGTATGAAAATCACATATTTTGGCTTTAATGCGTTTCAGGAAGCGGCCCAAGGTTTAACTCTAACGCTGCAATCTTGAGGAATACCGCCCCCCCGGAAGATTAACGAACATCGACAGAAGATTTCCGGAGGTTACGCAAAGCTGTCCGAAGATAACCGAAGGCTGGTAAACTTTATATAAAGGGGCCGGCATTCAGGGACCCATTCTGGCTATTTTATTCCGGTTTAGGAACAACAGAATACACAATCATCATTATCTGATAGCTGTAGTTGCACTTGCATAGTCGGCTGAGAGCGCCTTCCAGCTGGCCCTGTCCAGAGCAAAATTAACAATTTTATTATCCGACGGTCTCGCTTCAGGATTGATCCAGTCCTCAGTATCTGATGTAAAGTTATGTTTGTGTGTGCGCTCGGGACGCCCCCCCCCCCCCCGACCCATGGGGTGACATGTATTTATTCTAAAAGAACACGCAAAAATATTATGAAGAGCTGTTGAAGGTATATTAGTCAGTGCGCACTGCTCGCAATCAATTGTCTTTTTTAATAGAGGTTTACCGAACGAGGCGTTGACCTCCACGGTGGTCCACCGAAACTGGACATCGCCGTCCTTGTTGCTTAAGGTTCATGTCAGTGTCGCAAGTTATTCATTCGCTGTTGATAAGTCGGCATACCTTTGCTGGGTTTTCCTCTCCTTCTTTGTAAAAGGTATATGTCACATTATCATCACTGTACTGTAACCTATATCTTAAAACCCATTGATCATATCCATCCATCCCTTGAGTCGCTACACGTGTAATTGTGGTGTAACTACCAAGATCCACCTGGAGCCATTGGTTAAAATCATTTTCCTGAGGCACCCAACCTCCTTGCTCGATTCCATTCATCTTGATATTTAACCGGGCGCGGCTTGCAGCATGATTGTCATCCTGTTGTGACGAGGCACTTATCTGGAAATCCGAGATTGCCCCGCTTTCCATGCCAACAGGTGCTACACATTCTGAATTGGTTGAACAATAACAAAGGATGTTAATCATTTCAAAAACTAACACGACACAACGTTTGAGTTTAGAAGACATGCTTCGGATACTTCTGTATCCATCATTAGTTCAAGGATGTTTACAAATTTGTAACTGTATATAAAGTTGATAACAAAGAAATGCTTATTATAAATTGTAGAAATAAAAGTGGATTACAATTACACATCTGTGAAAATGTTACTTAATACTTAAGGGATACAACGAAATTAGCGGAATACAAATGACATGATACGGATACAAATCTGTGAAAATATTACATAATAGTAAAGGGATACAACGAAATATATGATACTTCCATGTAAAACAAAAAATCGTAGTGATGATTCAGACTCCTCTGGTGATGATTGCAAGGATGAAAAATTAAAATGAGTGTTAAATTAGCATGTTTAAGTTGTTTGTTCAGCGCGGGTCGTTCCCATTCAATCTTAAGTTGGAAAATGGTGGGAGCTGAGTTTAAGATGGAAAAACAACCCCCAGAATATAGATTCTTTTAGGCTCCGAGCTCTGCAAATGTTTGTAGATGCGAGAATTACGATCCGAAAGTAGATGTCCGTGCCGTGAACCCTGGTGCCAAAATATCAGGTGGTTTCACCGACATAGCAGGCATTACAACCTGCATATGTAAATTTGTATACCACCTGAGAACGCATTGGGGATTGAATCCTTCACACTAAAAATGTTTAGCAATAATCTTGATTTTACGCGGTGCTAAAAGGGAAGAGAGACCAATAAACGGTAATTTGAAAATGTACGAATAGGACAATTTTGTAAGAAAAGGGTGTGAAACTGAAAAAATAGTAAGCAGTCCTGTATAAGTTTTCTTACGAAAATTAAACTGTTGTAACTGGAAAATCGGGGTGACTGTTGTCGATAAGGACATCTAAAAAAGGTAGTTTATGGTCTTCCTTCTTTTCCATATTCAAAAATAGTAAGGCATCATTCTCATCGTTAAATAAGCAAAATGTATCATCCATATATCTGTGGTAAAAAATAACATCTGGGCCCTTGTATTTTTCCAACTAATTCTTCTCATGGTGACCCATGAAAAGATTGACAAGAACGAGTGCGAGGGGAGCCCATATCTACACCGTCCGTTTGATCGTAAAAGTTCTCGTTGAAAGAAAAGTGAGTCTCGGCAGTGGCAAACAAAAATAATCTCTTAAGACAAGACTGGTTTAATTTTAGATGGGGTTACGCTTTACAATGTAGTGAACTGCTAAGTCGATAGATTCTTTATTTTATATATATTTTAGTGAATTTTAGTGAATAAACTTTCCACGTCGAAGGAGACCATTAATTTACCATAAGTAGATAAACTGGTAATTTCATTGACAAAGGAAAAAAGTATCCTGTGCACTGTATTGTTGTGGGATGAAATGAACTAAAAGAGAACATAAAAACTTAGCAAAATTGTAGTTGTAAGTACCAATCGAAGAGACTATGGGGCGAAAGGGAGGAGCAGACACGGGGAGACGAGCTTTGTGCATTTTGGGGAGGCCATAAAAATTCTGGTAGGCTGGGAGCCAGTGGGATAGATTTCACTATAAACTTCACTAGTGATTTGACCCTCTTTCTTAAGTACCCTTAAGAAACGTTGCAACTTACTCTCTCTTGTCATTGTGGGTTCGGCTTTAAGTTGTCTAAATTCAGAAATGTCCGAGATAATGATCATGATGCTATTATTATGCATCGTTCTGTCCAAGATGACCACGCCGTTTTTCTTGTCCGGTTTTAGTATGACAATGGTGGGCGGCACGGTGGTGTAGTGGTTAGCGCGTCGGACTTTCAACCTGAAGGTCTGTGGTTCGAAGCCTGGTCTCTGCCGTCGTGTTGTTTCCTTAGACAAGAAACTTTACTCCACACTGTCTCTCTCCACCCAGGTGTATAAATGGGTACCGGCGACAAAATGCGGGGGGGAACCCTGCGATGGACTAGCATCCCATCCAGGGGGAGTAGCAATATTCCTAGTCGCTTCATGCTATAGAAACCGGGTTTAAGCTCCGGCCGTTATGAGCCTTCTGGCTCGGGTGCGCGACTTTACTTTTTTTAGTATGACAATGTTCTTGTTCTTTCTTAACTTCTTCAAAATGCGTAAGAATTTGACATCATTTTGAGAAGGTCGATGAGAGGAAACGGAAACGTTTGCAAGATGAGAAAGGTCGGCTTTAAGTTTTCCAGATTGTCTTTTAGCAACCATGTTCCTGAACATAGAACGATGAATGAGTTACGTGGCAAAGGAGAATGAATGAACATTACAGAATGAACATTATCTCAGACATTTCTAAATTTAGACAACTTAAAGCTGATCCCACAATGAAAAGAGAGAGTAAGTTGATATTACAGTTACTACCACTTAGGTCACGTCAGCGCAGCAATCAGTGTATATTAGATTAAATTAAAGCTAAGTGACATTGTGATTTCTTGACAATTTATACCTCAACTTTACTTAGAACGTATATTGTTGCAAGCTTACACCAATTCGAATTTGATGCAGACCTGCGATTATTAACAGAACCTGCAGTAATTTACAGAAATCATTGCAAAATACCTGGACAACCAAATATTTCAAATCTCATTGAAATATAATTGTGCCACTCTGTCGGTAGAAGTCGAATGTAGCGTGTTGTGATTGAGGAGCGCAGTTTGTTGTATACAACGATATCACTGTCCTGATTTCCATAAAACACCTGATATAACAATAAAAAAACATTTTTTAGCATTCCACGTGATCAACCTTAAGGACGTTGGCGCGAATTTTTTTCTTCTAATTTTCTACGGCTATAGTAGGTAATGAGTTACTCGTGTCAGAAATGAAAAAAAAAAATGGGGTGTCACCGACTTGGTTAATCGGATATCTGAAAGGCAACCCTAATTTTGGAAAATCAATTATTCTAAAAATACTGTACATGAATCTCTAAAATGCAACTTTCTATGCCATTAGATATTTTAAACGAGTGGATCTGTTAAGCAAATTCATTTAATAACTGGCGACGTCCCTTAAAGGGAATCTAATGTTCATTCGACAGCATTTGCAAATCACGACAGTCGCAAGTTGGCATGCAGAATTCGATGTCGCGCTGGTCGAAAAACGGGAAAATTTTAAACTTCCTACATTGATTTTTTGTTCATTTTTTCACAATCTGTCGAGGATGTTTTAAAAAAATTATCTAACAAAAAATAAATTGGGATCACCGACCATCCAAGCAAGTAAAATCTAAGAAACGGGCTACCAGCCCTTCATGTGTTTAGATTTCTTCCCTTGCGCGCGCTCGTGCATGACGAAGCATGGCGTTGTGACATGAATTGCGTGCGCAGTAAGGATGCGCATAAACAATTAGGGCGAACGTCCTTAAATTCAGAAACTCCAGTCGACGTACAAGATTGGGATTAATTGAACCCCATCTCCCTTGGAGATTCTTCGTTTAAAGGCCCACCTTCACCAAAAAGACGTTGCGGTCGTTTTTTTTTTTTTTTTGAAATGCTCCATTGTTCATACGCGTGATCTGATTGGTTGCACGCATTCAAGCGTGAATTTCGTGTTACACGAAATTCCGCACAGAAAGTGATCACGGCGTGCACAGCATTTTGGGTGAAGGTGAGCCTTTAAGAGGAAACTTTGCAGTAGCATATGCCTTTAGTGGCTTGTCTATCACTTTTTCTAAACAGTAGAAGATGGCGCGAGAGGCCTTCTCTCTTGGATACTTTTTGTTTTAAAACACTTTGCAGAGAGAATGACCTTAATAAGCAAGCCTATTGCCTCTTCTAAAATCCTGGCCAGAGATGTGGGGACACTTCACCGTTTCCCGACAAATCATCTTTTATCGTCACCTTCCCTTCCTCTCCCCTCCCCCAATAAATTGTTTGTTCTTTTGCATCAAACCAAGCAACAATATCTTAACTTTGTATTGGACGGAAGGGAGCTTAAGGAAATTTAAGAATGATTTCTGTCTTCGAAAGACTTTCTCATTTCGTGAAAGTTTATTGAGATGGATCTTACAAGATGAGGGTGGGTGGAAGCCCCTCTCTCTGTCGTGTGGTTTGGTTTAAAACACTTTGGAATATGTCCAATGACACACGATTGGTGTCTATTATGTGTATACTTATTCCCAATTATAGTCCTAAAAGAAAGCAATCAAATTTTCTATAAAGAACTGTTGAGCGTATTCTCAAAAGACATTTTAGCAATATTTATTTGTGATTTCTGACGACACCTCATCAAGCTATAAATGCCTTTCTATCCGTGGTGAGAAAAAAAAGCATGTCAAAAACCGATTGGAAACAACTTAATTTCCGTGGCTTTCCGAGACGTCCTCCCGTCATGTACGGACCATGCTACTTTTATTAGACTATATATTTTCGGTAATTCCAGGGGTGAATTGTTTAATGCTGTTGAAATACCTTTGCTGAGGTGTCTCCAACTTCCTTGTAAAACTGAAAGGTCACTCCATTATCACTGTACTGTAACCTGTACTTGGTAACCCACTCGTTGTGCCCATTCCGTCCCTGAGTCGCGACACGTGTTACTGTGGTGCAACTACCAAGATCCACCTGAAGCCATTCATTGGCATCGGTTTTGAGAGCTGTCCAACCTCCGCCTTTGCTTCCATCTGCTTTGAGATGCAACCTGGCTTGTGCTGTAGAACGGTTGTCATCTATCTGTGAAGATGCGCTAATCTGGGCATCAGAGATCGCTTTACTTTCCATCCCAAGAGGCGCTGTGCAACCTATTGAATAGACAGAAAATTGCGCATGTGGAGGTCCGGTTTTGTTACCTGTGGTTGACGTTGTTGATGCTATATCATAATTTACGACTCGTACAAGGAATGGCTCATCGATTGTCAATTTTTTATACAGCTTCATTCCTACAATACTGACAAAAGATTGAACAATATACTGTCATATTCTGTGTTCAGAATAGATAGGCTTTCCATTTAAGTGATGGACACTATATCCAAAAGGAAACGAGAAGTGTTCATTGTTGCTGTTTGTGATACTTTTCGTTTGTATTTTGTTAGTCAAATTTGTCAATGTCAGTTCAGTCTATTGTTTGTCTATTTTGTAAATGTTCTAGCTAATTCACAGGCATGCCACTCAAATATGGAAAACATATTGTAAATTTAGCATAACTTGTTAAAAATCCCAACTAGCAGGAGCCGAAGAGTTGAACTCGAGTCTACCATGAAACCAATTCTGGCTAGTAGTCAGAGTGCGACTCCTCGACCACGCTGCCTCCGCTCTTCGTAATTGTGGACGGTCATTAGACCAAAAAGTCTGACTTTTTTAACCATACTTGCTATTTCGGAACTAAGCTCTAGAATCCAGAATCAAGAGAAATGTAGAGGACATACTGTATGGGAGAAATATGTACAATGGAGCACACTAAACCTGTTCAGCATCTACACGTATGGCTAGTACCTATACTTGTATTGGAGAATACAGGGAGAGGAATCATTCAATAATGTATGAACTTAATCTAATGATTATATTGAGAGTTAAAGGATTAATCTAATAATACCTGGACAACCATAAACTTCCATTCTTAAAGCTATTTCGTCGTTCCAAGCCACCGGTTGTATCCGTATAAAGCGTGTTGTGATTGGCTGGTTCAAGATGTTGTATACAATGGTGTTCTTGTCTTTGTTGCCATCAAACACCTAAATAGAAAGTCGAGCAAGCAGAAAATGCTTGTGACCCATTTACCTATCACCTCTTTACTACATTTACCTATCAAAGGCACCCAACTTTTCCAATTCTTGTTGTTGTTGTTGTTGTTGTTCTTTATTAACCTTACGTTCTCTCGCATTAACGAGATGGCTTTAAGAGCCCTTTGATTCAATTCGCTTCGAGATGTTTTAAACCTTTGATGAGACGCAGCTTCCCGTGTTTGATATATTATTTTGAAACCTATTAAATGTTATATACATAAACTAAGAGATATCAAAACTTACTCCTCTCAATGATGGTTTTTGCAAGGATCGCTATCGGTACCCATTCCTTGAGGGTACCCTGGAAAGACGCCAGTGAACGTGTAATATCTATTTGTGAAGACCAAGTTTGTAAATACTATTTGAAAGGTGAACACAATACTGAAACATAGTTTACCTTCGCGGAAGTGTGAGCTGGCTCTTTGTAAACGTGAAAGGTCATCCCGTCACCACTGTACTGTAACTTGTATTTGGTAACCCACCAATTTCCCCATCCATTTCTCCCTTGAGTCGCTACACGAGTTACTGTGGTGTAACTACCGAGATCCACCTGAAGCCAAGGGTTGGGATCATTTTGACGGGCGCACCAGGCTCCTGCTATAAAACCCGGCGTTGACTTGAAATTTAACCTGCCCTGTCTTGGGGCATGTAAAAATCTGCCACCCCATTCTGAAGAGGCGGTTATTTGGGCATCAGAGATTGCTCCGCTTTCCATACCAAGAGGTTCAATGCAACCTAAATTTATTGATCAACAGCAAATGAACAAGATGTGTTTTACAAGTCTGCGTTTAACAAGTCCTCGTTTTACAAGTCCGCGTTGTACAAGTCCTCATTTTACAAGTCCAGTCCAGTCCATTCCTTTGCTTACAGTATGCCAGATGTGTGTGAAAGTTAAAACGTTTAATTGTGTAGCAAAATTGTTTGACGAGTTTGCCCCTTAAAATGGTAAAAGGTCAAGTCTTGAAAAGCCAAGTGGCTATTACATATGCCAGAGCTTAACCCGGTTTCTGTAGAATAAAACGACTGACAGTATTACTATTCAGTCTCTGGGTGAGATGCCAGTCCCCCCAGGCTAACATGTTCACCAGTATCCATTTATACACCTTGGTGGAGAAAGACAATATGGGGTGAAGTCCACAGCTTTTCTCATAAACTTCCACTTGCGTTACCCGGCTATCTCGTCCCCACGGACTTTCAAAATGGCGGGTCGGGGTATAAACTCCTCGACAAGCTGCCAAAATGGTCGTGACTACAATGGATACTCCAAAATCAGGTTGGATCACCTCGGACACTTATTGAGAATTATATAACGTAATGTCGACACTTAGAATTTATTTTCAATACATTTTTAAGTGTAAAAAAGAAAATCTAAAATCCCACTCAGGATTGAACCTGTGAACTCAGCTAGGCCTAGACTTACATAGCCTACGGTACCACTGTACCACCTAGCTTCTCGGGTTGCTTTGTCCTAAATTTAACTATATAAAGTGCTGCCCCTAACCTCAACTGAAAGCCAACCAGTTACTCCGTTATATTAGTCTCAATAAGGTGTCCAACCTGATTTTGGAGTATCCATTCCAGTCACCACCACCCTGCCAAAATACTCCAAGAAACGTGTAGTATTTTGTCACGTGACACACCATGAATGGTTATAGGTTCGTTTCAGTGTTTGGCAGCCGTTTTGTTTTCTGGTAATCTGAAACCATTGTTGAAACGAAAGGAATACATTTCAACATGTTTCAGGCGACAAAATGTCCAGGGGTTAACTGCGGTCAAACGACAGAAATTTGCAAAAGTTAAGCAAAGTACTTAAAAGTTAAGGTTGTCATTTTCGCTGTTTAAAGTTTAATATATTGCCAATACACTGTCAATTTACCAAACGTTTTGAAAGTTTACTAAAAAAGTTCTAAGCGTTTAAAAACTGCGAACTGCAGAATTGTCGGCGCCATTTGCCAACATAATTTTGATCAGGCGCAAAGAGTTTTGGTCAGTTTTCAACGGAAAAAAGCTCATCATTTTGAGAAAAATTAAAAGATAGTAATTTTTTTATACACCCTTGCCCATATTTCCATTTAATAGTAAATAAAATCCCACTAAATAAAACGAAAAACACCTCGGACGTTTGACCGCGGTGGAGTCCAGGGGTTCCTACGCACAGCCCACCATTTTGAAAGCAGAAAAGGACCTGCGTATGAGTATGACCACATGGCTGTGCGCATGCGTAAGGTATTGGCCATACCGCGGAGATGTGTCGTGTGACCCATTGCTTTCAGATGATTTATTCAATTAAAATCAGTATACCTTGACAGCCATAGATCTCTATCCTCATGGATATTGAATTTTTCCATTCCACTGGTAATATGCGAATGTAGCGTGCTGTAATGGGTGGGCTTAATATGTTGTATACAACAGTGTCACGGTCTTGATTTCCATCAAACACCTTTAAATTTTCATTTGAAATGATAGGAGAAAATATGAGAACAATGAACAGGTATTGAGAACTTAGCCCCGTCCTCTGGGGTTTCTTCCCGAACTTATAACTAAGACAATCCGTAGAGTCGATTGTACAATACTTTTTAATCTCTCCTGGTTCACGTTTCAGTATTCACTTTTACAACAGGCGTGTAAGAGCTACTCTCCACACACACACCGGGACGCTTGATTTTATACTGGTACATTACATAATATGATTGGTCGTTGCTAGGTGATAATCAAAAAAGGTCAAAGTCTGTCTGGCACTAAAAAGTTCATTGTCTCTTGATATCTAAACTTATCTTTCACTGTCACGCACGAAATATGAAGCTATTAAGTCTCCGACACACGGTTGATTATTTTTTGGGACGTTATTAGCCAGAAAACACAAAAGTTTCCTAAATACTTCTTTAAGGAAAAGTAAATAACCCTAATTTGATAAGAGGGAACATTTACCACATATAAAAAAGCATACCTGACAGCGAAATATAATAGGCCATTTGCACGATGTCGTCATTTGACTACAACTACCAGAATTCATTTCGTTTTTCCTTTCTGATTGAAATTTTTTAATCCCAGTGCGATTTAAATAAAAATAGCCCTAATTTTGCACCACAAAACAAAAAACTGAAGGATTCTGGTAGTTGTAGTCATATGATGTCATCGTGCAAATGGCCTATTAAGAAGGTCAACCTTGAGTTGATAATGGTCAGCGGTTTTCCCTCAGAAACAGCATTCCTGAAGTGCGCGGGGGCCTTTGTAGGGGCCAATCGAGAATCGAGTTTTTAACTGACTTTGCAGCTACTGATCTGTGTGGATTAACGTTTATTCTTTTAAAATGGGTGGTAAATTTCTTTCAAAAATTATGGGTCGATCTCGCTAAATTTTTGATCACAATCTCGTTATTTGACCAGTTCTTCGCGTCTCGAAGACTCGGTTTTTACGCGAAGCCGTTCTCGGGCTCGCAAAAAAATGCTTGTCTCTCTGTCTTGCAAATTCACCATTTTCCTCCCCATTTGGAGGAAGACATTACTAATCAAACTGGAAAGTTTGGTGTTGTAATATTCTGTAACATTGCAACTGGGATGCTCTTGTTTGCAACTGTTTGTTGGCGTTTCAAAAGTAATTTTTCATCTTCTATCCAACGGCACAACTTAGGTATAATGAAAACTTTAACACCGTTCATTTGGACTGGAAGGAAATTTATAGCTTACCTTTCAAAGTTGCTTTGGACACTAAATCGCGTGAATTTCAATACAGAATTTTAAATAGGTATTTAGTATTTAGCAACGAATACATATTTAAAGAGAATAGGCAAAATAGATTCTTCAGCCTGCTTTTTTTGTGGAACAATGGACGAATCCCTTGAGCATCTTTTGGTGACTTGCTATTTCACTGCAATAATGTGGGAGGATCTTATATCCTGGTGCAACAATCAAAATATTAAAGATGAAACGCTCTCCAATGTAAATATAATATTTGGTGACTGGCGAATGAAAGACGATTTCGAGTTGGTAAATCATCTTATACTTATCGGAAAGCAATTTATATATTACTGTAGGATCAACAACTCAAAACCGTCCTTCCGAATTCTTTTGGTGAGAGTCAAATCAGTCTATTTATTGGAGGGCCATATTTTTAAATCAAAAGGGAAAAGACGAGTCCATGCTTCGAAATGGGACAAGTGTGGATTCGAGTAATAACGGTTTGAAACATGCATCTTCTATAGTTTAACTTTTGCTATTAGTTATCATAATTATTTCATATTCTTCTTGGTTATTTATCTTAGCGCTTAGTGTGTCTTGTGTTCAAGGTGTGTCTGTGTTTATTAAAGTGTAGGTGGAGGTGGGGATTAGTTTACAAATGCGGGCTTGAATGGGGTTTGGGATCTATGTATATAAATACTAAGAGCAGCAGGAGGTGCATATGATATATGTAAGGGAGTTACAATGGTGAGGGGGGTACAGTACTTGGTAAAGTCAGGAGGGGCAGGTTTAATGTGGGTGGGAATTCAACTTGTATGGGATGTAGGTTGTAGGTTAATAATTATATGTCTGTATTATGAATAAAAAAGCTAATAAGATACAAAAAAAATCCTTTCTTTAAAATTCTTACTCTTTCAGTCATTTAAATTTAACCGTATGATGGGGTCATTTTACTACAACTTATTTAAATTTTGTAACACCAGTGTTGTTAAAATAACAATAACATGAGAAAACAACACAAAAGAAAGATTCTGGTAGTTGCAGTGAATGACGCTATAATGAAAATGGTCTATTCCCACTGAAACCTTTGAGTTTTCGCCATGTTTGTGCAAAACGCCCATTGATAATAAATCATTTTGTTTGAAAGCGTTTATACCTTTATTGAACTGTTCTCTGACTCCCTGTAAAACTGAAAGACAACTCCGTCAACGCTATACTGCAGCTTGTACTTTGTTACCCAACGCCAAAGCAAATTCCTCCCCTGTGTCGCTATACGTGTTACTTTGATGTAACTTCCAAGGTCCACCTGAAGCCACTGGTTGAGATCATTCTTACGAGCTGTCCATGCTCCTTGTCTTCGTCCCTGATGCTTCAAATTTAACCTGGCATTTCTTGCAGCATTATTGTCATTAAATTGTGAAGAGGCAGTTATTTGGGCATCAGAGATTGCTCCGCTTTCCATTCCAAGTGGTTCTTCGTGTTCAAAAGTAAGTGTAGAAAGAGAGAAAAAAAGAGAGAAAAAAGTAATCAACGCCGGGGCGGATCCAGAGAAATAAAATATTATTTATTTGAGAAATACTTTAGAAAAAAGAAAGAAAGGGTCTCAGAAAAGGGGGGGGGGGGGGTGAAAATTCACCTATTTCAACCCCCCCTGGATCCGCCCCTGCAACGTCTGATAATAGACCAGCTTGTAGTTGTAATTTCGGTTTGGACAGAAAAACCATCGATACTGTAAGTAAGACTCCTTACAAATTAGCAAGACTTTAAAATTTGAGTGTTCTATCTTGCTTAGAAGCGAAGATGAAGGTCAGTGAATTTTTAAATTTTTACAGACGTCTATGTGACGGTATGCAAATCTTGCACGCACCGGGTATATGCAAACTTTGCGTACCACCGTATAAACATCTCGACATTCACTGACCTATATCTCCGCTTCTAAGCAAGTATAACGCTCAGATTTACAAGATATAACGCTGAGATTTACAAGGTATAACGCTCAGATTTACAACGTTTGCTAATTTAAAGGTGCTCTTTCCAGAAATACTGATGGTTTGCCTGTCTGAACTAAAATAAAAACATAAAAAAGCTACGAAGGTGGTTTATTGAATCTGGCCGATTGAAGTCCAAGACAATAACTTTAAGCAAACAAAGCCACACTAGTAACAGCTAGAGAACCAGGTGGAAAAATAATTCACTCACGGTCACCTAGCAAGGTCCGTGAGCCATGAACGAGACCCAAATATATTTTTGTCTTTCCATGTTAAAAAAAAAACAACTTCTTCTAACTCCTGCAATTAGAATATATGGAGACAATAGAAAACTAATTTGTATATTGGTCATGAGTACGACCTTCAATGTAGGTTGAAAGTACTCACCCGAGCAATTCACAGCATGATAGGAGGCCTGGAAACCAGGATATGAACCATAAGCATCTGATTTAAATATTACAAACATGTGGTTTGACGAGGAGTAGATTCCTTCCTTAGGGGGAGGATGACCTCCGTAATACACTCCTAACACCTCCCCTGTGGTATTCTCTCCATCGTACACATAAACACCATCGGTATTGTTTTCGGTCTGTAGGCTGAAACTCGTGAACATTAAGAACACTTGCTGGGATGGGCTGACCATGATCCTCCAGGAGCAATACACTCCATCCGGGTACTTTTGTGGGTAATTCGGAGTGTGGAAGACGCCATTTTCCGCGCGAAGAGTTTCGTTGCATGCATCGCACCCTGACAAAAAACAATGGCGTAATCTGTTCTATGCTTCAATGCTTTCACTCCCAACAGTGACCGGCATCAAAACTCAACAAAAATCCCATTTTTTCATTTTGTGAAATATTGGAAAACAAACAGTACCATGCATAGAGACGATTGACTCAAAAGTTAAAATCACATTGTACTAAAGAAATAAAAAACGCGCCGAGTGCATTGTTGAATTGTATAAGCAAGCGGGAATTTTTAAGAACGCGAGAGAAGTACAGAGAAGCACGAGCCAAAGGCGAGTGCTTCTCGCACTTCTCGAGTGTTCTTACAAAATTCCCAACTGCTTATATAACTGAACAATGCACGAGGAACAAGGTTTTTTATCTTTATAAAATGAAAACGGCTATAATGAACCTTACGTCACGCGCGTGCTTTATCGAGTTATAATGAACTCGGTTTAACCAATCATAGCGCGCGCATTTCCTTCAACATTTTATAAAGCATAATAAAAAGTAACCATTAAACAACACCAAAGGAAAGTACTGCTATAGAGGTTTCATTTGAATGGTCTTATAGATTTTATCTACGAACGTGCAAGTACTGTCACTACATGATGGGTTTGACTCTGGAAGTGAAAGCCGAGTTCAGATTGCCTACTGTTTAAAGCCTTTCCATCCAACGTATGCCAGAGAACTCGACCCATTTCTCTCAGTAATGGTTCAATTTTGTCCCTATTATCTTATTACATATCTAGTGACAAAATGTATATCCAAAATTGGTATTGATTGGAAGCGGCTTGTATCATTTGGTATCGGCTCATTACTGCCTTATCGCGACGAAAACAATCAGAACAATACATGTACTGAAATATGTGTGCATGTTACGGTACTACGGTATACACATCACGACTGATCTAAAGTCACACGTTTTATAATGAATATCAAAGAACGCTGAATTTTCGACTGATGTATGTTGAAGTTTGAAAACTCAAATGCCATTTGAACTGGTACATTGTTGTTTGAATGCACTATCACGGAACGATCACTGTGGCATGGCGTTTGCTCCTCTATAATTTGCATAATATAATTTGGAATGCTTTTTGCCTTTCCTGGGCGTGCAATCGTTCAAATGAAAATCACTGGGTAGTCTTTCCTGTGGCTCTGTTTATACTGCACGTGTATGTTCTAAGTCAGTTGATGAATTGCGACCATTCAAATGAAAGCTACTGTGCTCGAGTTGTACTTTCCTGTGGTGTTGTTTGTTAAAGCTGTAAACCAAAGCTAGAACGAAGAATTGTTGATTTTATAAGTCTGTGGTGCACGGAAATACAAATAAGATATACGTGCCTGATGATGCCAAGCTGAAAACCACGGTGAACAGACTGACTGCTCTCCACGGCAACATCTCTCTCGTATGATATGAAGACGCTGAAAGAATTAAGAAGTCTCGCTCGAGTGGAGCTAATGTATGCCTTTAGGTAAGTCGCACTTGATGTTAGTCGGGGTCAAACCTTGGTCAAACAATGCGTCTTAGTTTTAATTTTGCATCATTAATTAGGCTGGCTTGTTGCCAAGCCAGCGCAATTTATAAAATGGGCTGTGTTTCGTAATCAATTTTTGGCACTCCGGGGGGAACTCACTTATAAAAATGACAGGGATGCCCGTCGGAAATTTTCGAAAAACACCCTAAAAGGCGCCTGTTGGAAAGTATAGACTGGACTCTGGACTGGACTCTGGAAAAGATGGATTGGACTAACTTTAATTAAATTGTATAAATATTAACCCTCGGACGTACAATTATTAACCAATTAGAAAGATTTTCACTCCATTTAATATTTCTACAATTTAATTAAGTTAGTCCAGCCCATCTTATCTATAGTCCAGTCCAGAGTCCAGTCCAGACTCAAGTATTCGTCCAACGGGTATAAACTTTTCTATTACTACCTGCGGCCGCATAAACAGCATTAATTAAGGTATCCTTTCAATGGAGCCGCAATTGACAGATTATCATTTCTTTTCACCATAATTGAAACCTGCCTTTTTTGGCCATGGACCACTTTACCGCTTGGTTCTATATGCTTCGTTTCTAACGGCTCAGTAGCCTGCGTGGCAGGCGTTCGAAGGGGAAGGGGAAGGGAGAGAATTCAGGCGCGCGAGAACGTGAAAGGCGCGCGAAGAAGAGTGAAATCTTTCAGACAATAATAATTATTTATTGCCGCTCTCTATCAATTCTTTGCATTTTTACCAAGTTTGAGATGTGCGAGAACAGTTTTTAGGTTTTCTATTCAACATTGACCCTGATAACACATGGAGGAGTTTGTTTGTCAAAGTCACAACGGGGGTCAAAAGCATGTGACGTTATTAGTGCAAAGCGCTATTGTTACTTTAGCCCGCCGCACATTTGAGGAAAGTGCTGAGCAAAATTCCTCGCGAGGTAGTTAGCTCAGCTGTTTCCTCAAGTGCGCACTGGAGAATCTGGTTGAGCCAAATTTATCGATTAGCCAATAAAATTGCATGGCGAGCTCACGTGATTTTAAGTTCGACATTCAGCACTTTCCTCAAGTGCCAACTTTTACAAATGTCAACGAAATTTCACACATTTAACAACATTTGCCGTGCTGTAGCGTTTTCGTAAGTCTTGAAAAAAAAAAAAACATGCGAAGTCCTCCAGAGCTCGAAGCTTTATGCACTGGTCAGCGGAATAACTAAATTACAATTTTTTTTAAGAAAAGAGAAAACACACTACATCTTTCTCATTTCATTACTGAGCTGAAAATGTACCATCTTTCTTTATTTATCAACATTAACACTATCAAAACTATAATACTGATTCATGCGAGATTATATTTTTAAAGCTAGGTCACATGTAACGGGGGGAATAATCTAAACAACTCAGTTTCTGTTTGCTAATACAAAGAGGTTAAAAAAGCTCGAAAAAAATAAAAACTGACTCGTTAAAATACTAGCCGTGTTACACAACTTTTCGCTGAATAATTTGTTTATTATACGACAGTAATCTTCTCCTAAAACTAAGTTTTTGAAACTGTTTTTTCCTAGCGCGCGGTCAGAAGAGTGTAATGACGTGTCATATTTGCACTCGTTTTGATGCATACTTGCACTCTTGAATACTATGTCGAATAATAAGGAACGTTTGAAATTTCGTACTAGTTTGTTATGCATTTGGAATGAACATAGGCCTATATAGCATTAGATTGAGGCAGGTTTATGGAACGCACCATCCACAACAAGATTCAGACACCAGACTGAACAATCCAACTCCGCGTGTGGATCGTTCTGTTGGAATCTGGAGATATTGCAAAAATTCAGGTTCATTCTGAAGAGTTTGCAGTTTGAACAGTCCACTTCCGTATGTGGATCATTCCTACTGCAATCTGGACTTGGATTGGCAAAAAAGTTATTTGCTACCTTAGCTTCGCTACACTAGTTTAGACGGAAACATTTTCATGATTTACAAACAAAGAAAAAACAATGAGCTCAAAGGTGTCTCTTTATGTTGACTAAACGTCTTTGTTGTCTTGGCACTTCAATTCATTACTGTCAAAAAACAAAACAAACAAAAAACATAAGTTAATACTGCAAATCGTTTCATATAACATATGCTGGTTTCATCGTCTACAGTTGATGATCACTAAGCTCGTGAATGATTATAGGATTTGACCCAAAGAAGGAGCTCGTGTTAAAAACTGTCCTTTTAACATATTTACCGGTCATCTAAAGGGATTTTCGCGCCCTCAGGAGATTCATTGCTCGACCTGTAAATTAAACAGAAATAGAAATGTAATGCCAAATCATTGAATTTTCTATCTGGTGTCCATTATAATAACTCACTATGCTTAGCAGAACAGTTGCAAGACTCGACGTAAACAACGAGTTATAAGAAATGCTTCAAGAATTGCACAAGAGGTGTTGCCCAATGAAGCTTTCGTTATCTCTCATGTGGTGTGTCTCTTGGTTCTTCACAATTAATATTTTTTTATTCATTGAATCTCGTTCAGCCAGATCATATCAACCATTGTTGAATCGAAATCGGTCGAAACATAATATCATGCTTGCAAACCTTTTGTATTTCTCAAAACATAGTCGGACGCAGAGCATCAAACCTTTTTACCCAAGCTACCGTCTTTGTACGGTATATAAAAAACAGCAGCAACAAGTATTGCTCATAAGCTTTCATTTGCAATGTCACACATAAGACTTTTGTCCACACACTAGGAAGTTATAATCAGGTTCGAACGATTCAATTGTCGTGTTCACCAAATACATGTAAAAACACAAGTTCGCTTAGCGAACCTATTTTTGGATAGTAACTTACCTCTGGCATCTGACTAACATTTCGTTCTCCTGATGTTTATTAGCTCTCCTCCTATAAATAAACAAGGAAACTTTTGAAGTACGATTACATCGTATATGATTGGAAAATATTAGGTTATTAGTTTATACATGCGTTTTATTTGTTATTTGATTCGTGTTTGTAAAGTTAGTTTTCGGGTTATCTCCGCTCCACTTTTTTCTTACATAGTACGCCTCCTTTTTACTCATGCGCGAAGCGGCATGAGGTAAGGTTTCGGCTCCGTTTTTTTTGTTATTATTATTTTTATTTTTTGTGTCACGATTTTGCATGCAAATTTATGCACGCATATTTTAAATTGTTCACTTCCAGTTCATAGCTTTGCCACTTGACACTTCCTGTTTAGTGACTTCCGGCTACTCTCACTTCCGGTAAAAGAGCGTTACTTGGTTGTCACGACAGCGTCTCCAACAACCCTACTTACATTAGTAATGTTTACATTTGGTATATATAAGACTTCATTTCCAAAACAATCAATAGTAAACAACGTGGTTTGCAGGAACGATGACTGAATGAAAGGAGTACTCTTCGCCATGTCGGACATCTTCTTATCATGTTTAAAATATATCATAAAACTTTCTTACGTATGCGCATGAGTATAGGCTGCTTGGAGCCTCTTGTATTAAAAAACTTAGACTTCAAGAAACCAGTGTTTGATTTTATGTTGATCTTTTTACCACAAAGCCGATGATCGTCACCCGATCTCCACGCACACTCAATCTCACCTTCTCCAGTAGATCAATCCAACCAATAGAAGGGCGGCGATCAGAATGCAGACCACCACAGGCACGGCAACAGCCGTCACGTTAGAATCTGAGTCAAGAAACCAAATGTGCGAGGTTTAGAGCAGTTTTAATAAAAACCAAAACCAAAGTCATAACTCTGACCAATCAAAACAGACACAGACTGACAATCCAATGAACCAATCAAATCTCGTAGCAAATACATGTAGCCGGCGCCAAGCGCGGGAAAACGCGTGAAGGCAAGTCACGATTGGTTTTGGTTTTGCTTCTTATTGGTTAAGAAAGTAATGCAAAACCAAAGCAATTGCGAAATTTCTTTCGACATTCAATTTAAACCGCTCTATAAATAACACAAGCAGTATTACTCACTTGAGAAATTGAGGAGTGGGTATGGTTATGGAAATTGAAGAATAGAATGCTTATATTAGTATGATAATCGTAAAAATAGGCAGCCAATGCAATTTCATAGGCCTGTCTATGTTCCATGGTTTTGCTTACCGAAAGGAGCGATACGCCGAAATTAAACATCGAATTATCTTCAGAAAGAAGTTGCTTAATCCCTTCAAGATTTGGAAAATTACTGCAGCATTGTATTGCTAACCCCCAACATAATATTTAAAAAGAAAAGTAGCACATATTTGAAACAAAGTACTGAAGAGTACGGTAAACAATTGTTTCTATTAACTGAGATAGACATTTCTGTTTGTTACCTTTTTCTTGTCGCGCTGCGGTTCTACCTCGGTTCTCTTTCGGTTTGAGGTCAATTGTTGGGATCCCTGTTTCACTGGATGCCATCTTTGCTGTCGTCATTGCCGTTGGCGAGGTACTTGGAGTTGAACCAGGAACTGAAAAAATAAACATTTCAAATGTTTATTTTATTGTCAGTTACAACAATGTATATATCGTACAACAGCAACAACAACGTCATCATCATCATCACCATCATCATAATCATCATCATAATCAACAACAACAATAACTCAGTTCCGATTGAAGACCAGAGTGCATTCAGCTTTCAGTGTTACACAGTATACAATCAAAGTGTAACTGAAGTCTTCCAAAACAAGACTTGTGAAGAATAACAAAGGTCACTTGGAAATTTGCTACCATATTAAACCAATGTTCAATATTAATCAATACAATGTTCAAACAGGTCACTGAAAGTGAACCCCTGCAATTTCAGCCCGAAGTTGATGTTCACAACAAATTTCCCTTTTGCCTTAAATATACGGGACTTTCTTTTTTTCTCTTGCTATTTAAAACTATGACGAGATAATTCCAAATACCTTGACAACCATAGATTTCCACTCTCATTGATATATGATTGTGCCATTCCACTGGTAAGATACGAATGTAGCGTGCTGTGATTGATGGGCTAAAAATGTTGTATACAACACTGTCACTGTCTTGATTTCCATGAAATACCTAAACAAACAAAGAAATTAGTCGCATGCATGATATTCATGAGGTGATCACTCTAGAGGATTTCATCTACAGAGTCTTTCACTCTTTCACTTGTAATTATACCTTTGCTGAACTGTTTTCTGTCTTCTTCACAAAATTAAAGTCCATTCCGTCATCACTGTACTGAAACCTGTACTTGACTACCCACTGATCTCGTTCATTCTTCCCCTGGGTCGCTACACGAGTTATTCTGGTGTAACTACCGAAATCCACCTGAAGCCATTGTTGAAAATCGTTGGTAAGAGCTGACCAGCCTCCTTGCTTGTTGCCATCTTCTTTTAAGTGCAATCTGGCCTGTGCTGCTGCATTATTTTTATCCAGTTGTGACGATGCACTTATTTTGGCATCTGAAATTTCTTCATTCTCCATGCCAAGTGCTGTAACGCATCCTAGAATGTTTATATTACAAGACATGAGAACGGAGAGAAACTTTAATTAAGTTTGTATGAAAATAAAAACCCTGAAAACCATATCCTGTCGGGCCGCAAGTCCCGTTCAAGCCAAAGAAAGGAGTAACCCTGCCCCGAACCTATCTCCGGTTCTGCAGACTAGCGCCTAACCAACTAAAATACATTATACTAATTTAAGATTACCTGGACAACCGTACAACTCTATCCTCATAGATATGTGATTATGCCATCCTACTGGCAATAAACGAACAAAGGTTGTGGTGATTGGTGGACTCAGCGAGTTATACACAACAGTATCACTGTCTTGATTTCCGGCAAAGACCTGTACATAGCGGACAACAAAATAGTAGATAAAATAAATATCATACTGAGAAAAATGGAAACGATGCCAAAGGCTAGCCCTGGGGAGGGAGGCCTGGGAACTCGTCGGAAATTTTCGTAAAACAACCTAAAAGGTACCAGAATCTCGTTTGATGGGCGTGGCTCAAATGGAGTTTTACTCCCTAAGAGGTACCCTATTTCGAGTATAACTGGCGTGTAGGTCATTTAACCTTTTTCTGCTAGATAAAGACTGAAATGAAAATTAATATCTCCATGCATTTATGAATTACTTAAAACCAAAATAACAAATTTACCTTTGAAACTGAGGTGCTCGCCTCCTCGACAAACTGGAAAGCTACTCCATCATCACTGTACTGCAATTTGTACTCTGTTACCCATCCATTGTAAGCATTTCTTCCCTGAGTCGCTACACGTGTTACTGTGGTGTAACTACCAAGGTCCACCTGAAGCCATTGATTTAGATTGTCTGTTAGAGCTGACCAGCCTCCTTGTATGCTTCCATCTGCTTTAAGGTGTAACCTGGCCTGTCTTGGGGAACTTTTGTCATCTTGCATTGAAGATGCACTGATCTGTGAATCCAGGATTTTTTCGCTCTCCATGCCAAGAGGTGATAAGCAACCTAACGTAATGGGACATGAAAACGAAGATTAAAAATCCTACTGTGTATTGGAAATATCTACCTTTCGAGTCTATGGATGCAATCCCAAAAAGAACGAATTGAGTGTCGAAATGAGTGTCGAAAGTAATTTCGCGTTATAATATTACACTATTTGTTATATCATTACACTTTCTCACCCAATCTAAAGTAAGACCTAAGCCAATCGTGGCATACTCGCACTGGCTTTCCTGTACTTAATGCCGGTTTTATTTAAAGTTTTACTTGAGAATCTCAAGTACGCTTGGGTGAAGCCCTTGTTTGAGATATACTAACTTGAGGTGAAAACTAACAATTATTTGGATGTCGTCAACTATACCTGGACAACCGTAGATCTCCATTCGCAATGATATATGATTGTGCCACTCCACTGGTAAGATACGAATGTAGCGTGCTGAGATTGGCTGGTTTAACCTGTTTAAAATAACGCTATCACTGTCTCCATTCCCTTCAAAGACCTAAACATGGCAAATAAAAGATATAAACAGGTTTTATCCTCAGTACAATGGCCATACAAGTGTAGCATTAGCATCACGTGGTCTCCCGTGATCACGTGATTACAGATCACATGACAAATAAAAGATATAAACCGGTTTTATCCTCCTCAGTGGGAGGCAGCGTGGTCGAGTTGTTAGGGCGCGGGACTTGAAGGTTCAAGTCCCGCTCTGACCACTAGATGGAATTGTTTCACGGCGGTAGACCCGAGTTCAACTCCTCGGCCACGCTTGTAAAATAGCCAACTGGTTTGCCTCCTGCCAGTTGGGATTTTTAAAAATGTTATGTTTAATTTGAATGCGCGGTCCCACTAGCACTTGTGCTATTAACGTTGCCGAGGGTAAATAAAGGATATGATTTTTGTTTCAAAATACAGTGGCCATAACATCCAACCGGCCGTGAGGAGTGAAATTACTAACATCTAGTGACAAAACATTAAACTATCAATTGATTTGTTTTTCTGTCTACAAAATCTCTCAAATATGGCCGTCATGGTATTTATTTACCTTTGCTGAACTGTTTTCTCTTGTCTTATAAAACTTGAACGTGATTCCAGTGTAGCTATACTGTAATCTGTACCTGGAAACCCATTCGTTGTATCCATTCTTCCCTTGAGTCGCTACACGAGTTACTGTCGTGTAACTACCGAGATCCACCTGAAGCCATTGGTTAAAGTTGTTTTTAAGAGCTGACCAGCCACCACTATTGCTTGCATCTGCTGTTATATGCAGCCTGGCCTGCCGTGCGGCGTGACTGTCATCAAGTTGAGAGGAGGCAGTTATTTGGGCATCAGAAATTGCCTTATTCTCCATGCCAAGAGGTGTCGTACAAGCTAAAAGGAACATAAGAATTTATCGAAATTTCATCAGATGTAATTTACGTTTATTAACTCTTGAATACGCGAAGCGTTGTTCGAGTTATCGCAAGTGGTGGGGAGGGGAGGGTGGGGATGGACGCAAGTGGTGGGGAGGGGAGGGTGGGGATGGACGCAAGTGGTGGGAAGGGATGGTGAAGCAAAACGTCTAGGAAAAGGGATGGTCTGAAAGTTTGGTATTCACAAGTTAGCTGATAGGAGCCTTTGATTGTTAACTCTTTATACCGATATCTATAGTTAAGAAATTTTGCTTATACTATAAATATACAATTCCACCGGTTTTCCGTGGTGTGGACTCTTATTTACCACGATTTACGTCATCACATGGTCAAATGTTATGGACTCAACAACAAATTTTGACCATGTGATGACGTAAATCGTAGTAAATAAGAGTCCACACTACGGAAAACCGGTGGAAATCTGTTTTTTACCACAATATTTAGAAATTGCGTGATGTTAGCGTCAGCACCGTTGTCTGCACTTTCATTTACCCCCCACATCGACCAATCAGATGGCGAGATTACCGGCAATTGGGGTAAAATCGTTTATTTTCTTTTATATGCTTTTATGTGGTTTATTTCCCTTTGGCTTCTTAGTGTTAAGCAGTTTTCATTTCGATCCCTGTCTCGTAAGTGTAATTTTCGTCGGTCTATTGTTAGTCCTATTTGTCGGTGAGTTCAGTCTATTGTTTATCTGTTCTGTTGACAAGTCGTTTGCAGGCCGCATGTAGCTGTTAGTAACTATTGGGTGTAGCAGCAATCACTGCACCAATCACTGATGACCTGCGGCTCAACAGTCAATAACATTACGGAAAAACTGATCAATGACAGCGAGAGCCTGACGGTTTACAATTCACATGACTCTGAAGATGACTTTCGCTCAGGTTGCCGAGAAACGTCAGTCATGGTGAACAACAACAGTTCTTTTCACAACTACACCAACCCGGACGATCGCTCTCGACAGACCTGACTCGCCCTTGACATAAATTTAGGTTCTATTTTTACTGCAGATTCTATTGCAGCCCAGTGACGTTCAAAGGCTAACCTGTTATATACCTGTATATACCTGTTATATACCTGTTATCACATACCAAGATAAACAATAATTCGAGTAAATGATTGAATGTTTTAATACCTGGACAACCATAGATCTCCATTCTCATTGATATATGTATGTGCCACTTCTCTGGTAAGATACGAATGAAGCGTGTTGTGATTGGCGGGCTCAAAATGTTGTATACAACGGTGTCGCGATCTTGATTTCCAGGAAACACCTAAAATAATGATCAGGAGAAAATAATTAAATTCACAAAATAGCTGTAAATAATAAATAGTAAATGGACGATATGGAACTTTTCTTCAAGTTGTCACCTCATCTGCCTCATATGTTAGCTGATTGCTTTGTTCAATGATGACATGTTGAGTCAACGCGAGGAAGTATCTTTCATCTTCCCTGAACGACCATGTTTTGTTGTGTTCCTTTTCCAATCCTAGAGTCCGGCTTGTGTTATGTGATGCAGTTAATCGTTTAGTTAACCGTTCAAATAACAACTATTTATCATGCTGTTATAAGTTATTGTAATATTGTTTTTAATATTTTACAAAGCCGGGGGTAACTTGAAGGGTCGAGGGGAAAAAACTTATTCCAGTGGGGCCAGATCAGTAAGTGTATCACCAAAATCAACGTTTGTTTGTCAAAAACGACTGTAAGATAAATGCTTATAATTACATTTAATGAAAAGACACCCATTCGTTGTGACCGCGACTTCAAAAGTAATAATGAGTATTTACTATTTATTGTATATTTTTTAGGGAGGTCTACAATTTTATCATTCGTTGACTGTAATGTGTTTAACCTTGTTAAATAAAGTTATTATTATTATTATTATGGCTTTCGAATTTTATTTAAATAATGTGGAGAAAAAATGACCACGTGATTTTAAGCAGCGCACGGCCTAATCACGTGCGAGTCCAAAGTTCAAGCTGTTATTTCCTTGGGAAGTTTTGCAGTTTTGTTCACCGAACGGGAGCTTAACTGCTTTACGTCGCATCACGTGGTTACTTGTCAAAACGAACCAATACTGTGAGGACGACTACTGTATAGATGCATGTGTACAACTCTGAGACGTCCTGTCCAAAATTCCTCCGGGAATCTGCAGATTTTACCAGGAAGCAGGAGACTCGGGAAGTTTTCGAGGAAACATGGGATCATGTTGTTAAATTTTCGGGAAGTTTGAAATTTTTGCGAGAAACTTTCGGGACGACTTTCATTTTATTGGTCAAACAGTGTTTCTTAAAGTTGTCACCCACCGTTACCTTTGCTGAAGTGCCATGTGGCTCTTTGTACAACTGGAAGGTTACACCATCATCACTGTACTGCAGTCTGTATTCAGTAACCCACTGAGCCCACCGATCATCTCCATTTCTCCCCTGTGTCGCTACACGAGTCACTGTGGTGTATCTACCAAGATCCACCTGAAGCCATTGGTTGAGATCGTTTCTACGAGATGACCAGGCTCCTTGCTTGTTGCCCTGTTGTTTGAAATGCAACCTGGCTTGAATTGCAGCATGAATGTCATTCACTTGTGAAGAGGCGGTTATTTGGGCATCAGTGATCACTCCACTCTCCATGCCAAGAGGAGCTATGCAACCTGAATTGATTGAAAATAATTAATAGTAAGTAAATTGTAAAAATTGAAAATTAAACTTTCCGAGAAGTCACCTCCCCTGAGAGAGTAGGGTAAGAAACTCGGTGTAGCAATTCGATTGACCGTATTGTAAGTGGCTACCCTCGATCGAGATCAGGAAAAGATGGTCGCTTGCTTATGACTGAGAAATATTGCAAGTAAGACGAATATGTAAAAGTTGTTTAAAAGGTAAAAAGTTGTAAAAAAAAAACACAAAATAAAATTTTAGTTTCTTATGGTTATTGCAATAAAAAATAATGAATATGATCGTTGAAGGAAGCATGAATGGTATGAGAACAACATGGTCACAGAATGAACATGGTTGATTGCTAGAGAGGTCACAACAACAACAACAACAACAACAACGATTTATTTACAAATAATAAAACAAATTATATTAGCAACCCGCAAATAACTAAAGTTAATCGTTGCGGGTTGCTGCACACTAAACAATTACAGGAGCTCACTATAAAATAATTGACTGATAACAATAAATACGAAAATAAGGAATGGATAATTTATGATTAGTTACTGTAACAACAACAAATAAATTAATAATTGGATGGATTACTATACTCTCGTCATAAACACTAGTCTCCCGGTACTTGGGCTAGGAAAACCTTCCTTTTATCGTTGTGATTTTTGTTTTAATGCTAGTGATTAATGAAGAATACCTGGACAACCGTAAATCTCCATCCTGATGGATATTTGATTGTGCCACCACTGGACGAAAAAACGGATTTTCCTGTATAGCAAATGTGCAGCAAACGTATGGCAAATTCCACATTTGCTCACATTTGCTCAAATTTACTTCAAGACAACGATCTGATTTTGCCCCAATTTTGCTATCATGGCAAAGCTGGTAAATTCCATATTTGCTTTAAATTTACTCCCATGCATAAAAATAGTGTAAAGTTTGTTTTTTTCTAGGCATTTGCCAGGGTAGCAAATACGATATCAAAAGTGACATTTTGTATGTACTTTGCCTGAAGTGGAAAATTTGATCAAAGTATCATTTTTGAACATAATTTGCCCAGGGTGGTAAATGTGTTCAAAGAATCATTTTTTCCACGGATTTGCTCAGGGTGGTAAATGTGTTCAAAGAATTATTTTTCCACTTATTTGCTCAGGTGGTAAATGTGTTCAAAGAATCATTTTTCCACGTATTTGCTCAGGGTGGTAAATATGTTCAAAGAATCATTTTTCCACGTGTTTGCTCAGGGTGGTAATGTGATCAAAGAATCCTTTTTCCACGTATTTGCTCAGGGTGGTAAATGTGTTCAAAGAATCATTTTTCCACTTATTTGCTCAGGTGGTAAAAGTGTTCAAAGAATAATTTTTCCACGTATTTGCTCAGGGTGGTAAATATGTTCAAAGAATCATTTTTCCACGTGTTTGCTCAGGGTGGTAAATGTGATCAAAGAATCATTTTTCCACGTATTTGCTCAGGGTGGTAAATGTGTTCAAAGAATCATTTTTCAACGTATTTGCCCAGGGTGGTAAAAGTGATCAAAGACTTCGGCATTTTCCACGTATTTGCTCAGGGTGGTAAATGTGATCAAAGAATCATTTTTCCACTTTTATGCTCTAGAAATGTGAAGGAAAAAATATATTTTCCCTAGGACAGTAAATGTGATCGGTGAGTCAGTTTTCGACATATATATTTGCTCAATTAATGTCTACACCACACTGCAGTAACAATAAATTCAAGTCATAAATGAAATTACTTTAATTAATTCAATAACTATCTAACTAAACCAAATCAAGTTGTCAACCGTATTTACAATGTCGAATCACGTTGAGAATAGATCAACTACAAAATAATACACTGTTACAAAAGAATTCTTTTACACGATTTAACTGGGTGGTAAAATGCTACATGTTACATGAGCTCAATTCAATCAGGAATCATTTCAACAGGTGCATACAAGAAGCCCTAAATACAGGTTATTCTTCAATTTGAACACACAGTAAAAACTCTATTAGCCCCTGGGGCTTATGTAATTCGAGGGGCTTAAAAGAGAGGAGTTGGGAGGGGGAAGTTAAAAAAAAAACTGATCTGTGCACATATACTCAAAGGAGATTACTTTCTTCCTGGCATGCACTGCAAACAAACTACATGCGACCCACAAGCAGCTCTTTTTACAGGTACTCAGCAGCTCTTTTTTACCAGGTCAGTTGCTTGTATTGGAAACATTTGCTGAAGAAATCCATGATATTCTCTAAATGTAGGCAGAGTTAATAGGTTATCTTCCATTTCAAATATTTACAATTTGCTCTTAAGGCTTATTATTTTTCCAAACGGCAGATTGAATGTATGAAAGCCTTGTATTTCAGTTCAACCAGTGTTGTGTGGTACAATCACTTATTTTACAGCTTTAGTTTATGTTATTGTGACCAAAATAGCATTTGAAACCATCCAAAAATGCAAATAAATCGTCTCACAAAAGATGTAGTCTGCAGATTCATTAACACTTCAATTCAATGCTGATAAATACAAATAGTTGCTGAAAAGTAGGTTTATTGATCCCAAGAATCTGAAGATATTTCACGCATCTACACCACACGACACCAATCAAACTGAAATGTGAGGCTTATGATCGGTTTGCAAAGTTAACCAGCCTTAGAACAAATTGCAAATATAACTGAAATGGAAGATATTATTTTTGATAATTGTGTTTGTTTGCAGTGCATGCATGCAAGATACTAAGTGCCTTGTTTCTCTGCATACCTGTTTCATAATTATGTAATTGGAAGACTGCTACTTGGAAGCCAAAAATAATTAGGGGGGGGGGGGGGGTACATAAAGGGCCTATCTTGATGAAAATGTAATTTTGGGTGAATGTTTGTTTGGATTTGCCTCACTTTTTGCATGTGGCCTTGAGAAACAAATACCCATGTTTTTTTTAGACTACGAGCAGTCTCTCTTTCCCAGCGTTATTCCGTCGAGCGAGAAACTAAAAAACATTAGCGAACGGATAATGGCCGCGCGAAACTGGGGGCGAGGCAGGCGCGCGGGAAAAGAGCGCGCCTGCCTCGCCCCCAGTTTCGCGCGGCTTATCCGTTCGCTAATGTTTTTTTCGTTTCTCGCTCAACGGACTAACGCTGGGAAAGAGAGACTGCTCGTAGTCTAGTTTTTTTTTTATCCCTGAGTTCTGTTGGCATTTAGAAGATAAGTTCCATAGGATTCTTTCACTATAAAACCACATCTACTTATGACATCATATCTCATAACCTTGTCCAAACAAAAAGAAACCACAAAGCAGTATGGTGAAATGGGAATGTTTCTTGAGTAAATTGGAGTGCAAAAAACAAGGCTATTCCTAGTGAAACTGAAATAGAACCTATGAAAGTGTACACTGGCCTTTTATGCACCAAATCCCATAATTGTCGAAGGAGCAGGTCATGGAAACTTCATGCAAATGGAAGCTTAATGTACGTGTAGTCTGTAAAGTCAAACTCTTGTTTGCTCTGTAGACAATTTAGTCATCATTAATTTTACTGAGCTTTCTCAGGAACTCATTACCCGGAGCATGCGACTGCCATACTGCGCCTATGAAATGGCATTTTTGCAAGATGGTTTATTTTTAGACTATAAGCCTTTCCCGCAAATTGGTTTTGGAATTGAAAGCCAATCACAAGAAATTGCATTGATAATAAACGTTTACCGTAAATGTAATACATAACTATGACAACTCGTCCACATAAGAATCAGAAACAATTATTTTTGCGGGAAAGGGGAAAGCTTATCTCAAAATAAACCTACTGGTAAAAATGCCATTGCACAAATTTATGGCATTTGTATGCCCCTAGTAATGGGCTCCTGGCTTTCTAGAGTTTGAACACCAATAAACCAAACCTGTGTTTGTGTAGGAGACTGTGCTTTTAAATGGCTGTGTCAGTTATGAATAATATTTAGCTGTTCAAAATGCAATATCAATTAGCACTTTTTAAAGATTACAATAAAACAAAAACACTCAAAAACATGAATACTTTGTTGTTATGTGTTAGTTTTGTTGATTTAAAGTTTGCAACAGCGGTTTTAGAAACTTGAAGTTTGACAGAGTGAAAGTCAAACTTCAAAGTTTTAAACATTGTATTCGCGTGTTTGAGTGTTTTTGTTTCATGATTTTAACCATTAAAAAAGCACTAAATGTTGCATTTAGAAATTGAATTCATAACCGACACAGCCATTTAAAAACACAGTCCCCCACACAAACACAGGATAGAGATGCTCCTGTGAAACAATGATTAAACTCGTTTGCATTCTATTTCATGACCCAGTTCCTTAACTGAGGAGTGGTGACAATGCAAAGTCAGGGGCATCTTCTGGTTTCTCCCAGGTTGATGATGGCCCTTGACTCGTTTCAAAAACCATGTTTGCATGGTCCCCCTATACTTCTTCGGCACTTAGTTTTACGGTCAAGGCTCTTCATCAAATCATCAAGTTCTGTGCTCCTACAAGGGAGGGGTCTGACACACATGTTTATACTGTTTGTTTTCTACATCTAAACCCGATGTGCTGCCATTGGTTTCACCCTCAGGCTCCGAAATGGACTCCCCAGATGACATATAGTCCATTGTCAGGCAGACGTTATATTTTTCTTTATCTTCTTGTTGCATCGATGTCCATTCCTTTAATGCTTTTACCCGCTTAATTCATTTCTGTAAAAGATGAAAATCTAGAATTAACTAAGCACAAATAAGTAACTGAACAATGAAATTACAGTGTTACTGTGAAACCCACAACCCACTATGAATGAATATATTGCACAGCAATTTATGAGCCATTACTCATAAGGTTGTTTACAGACAATTTTGTTTTACTTCTAGATAAATGTGTATAACAGGGTGCAAATAAAAATCAGTTTTTACAACTACAAAGGTCTTTCTTGCTAGTCCAAATTAAATAAAAATTTTTGGGGAAGAGGGCAAGGGAGGCTGATCTACATGTGTATGTACAATGTAGTGATTAATAATTTTACCTTAGACTGTAAAGGGATGGTTGAAAATGATTACAAGGTTGTGATATTGATTTATCATTAAAATAATATATGTTTATTTTTTTTTTGTTGCATCGCAGCAGTCCATACTACTAAATCCTTGAATTTGATTGGTTAAGGACACACTCTCTAGAGGTCCTGATATTCCCATCTGGACCCCATATACAGACTGTTCCGAATTTTTAGAATGTACAGCTACAAAATTTTTGTACCTAAAATGTAAAACACTTAACAATGTAAAAAGAAATATTATTAAGCAATAATGACTTCGGTTTTACTGTTAGAGTTCACATTTCTGCCAGACATATGGCTTTTACAAGTATGTACAAATTAAACCAATATTCCCACAGAGAAAAAATTATTATGTTACTTGCTGGCCTACAGTGTAGGTCGGGCCATATTGGGAAAAAACTGCCCTTGGGTCCAGTTTTTCCCAGTACAGACCTCCCAGCCAGCAAATCGTATATGACACAGTAGGTAATATTAATTTACCCATTTCAAAATAAAAATGTTTGAGGACAAACCGGCAATGTATAACTGGAGTGTTCACAGTAAAAAAAATTGTGTTTACTGCAGGCATTAAACATCTTTTGCTTACCGTATTCTTTCTACTTCTCTTCCGCTGCTCCTGCAACACTAATACTTCTGCTTCTTTTTGTCAACATTTTTCTGCTGCCTCATTTTGGTACGAAAATGGACTCGCATCACAGCTGTTTGAAATGGAAAAGTGTTAGAACATGTTAGTTACATGCATTGTACACTGTAGTTCAATTTTCATTTTCCTGTGTTTTTATTTTCATTCTTTACCATATATATTGTATATTAACAAAGAAATAATATTATTATTATTTATTGTATTATTATTAGAAATCCAGCAAGGAAGAGATTTAAAATGCATGTCAAATTCAACTGTATGTACATGCATACACTGTATGTTATCACTGCACTATTGAAAAATCAAACCCTAAAAACTGTTGGCACTACTCAATTTTGGACATGGAAATTTCACTCTTAATTTATAACATATTGTTATAAGTTGATGCACATGATACAAGGTCTGACAAAAGTGCCATCACTCATGGAATGTTACCTCAAAGCATGTTTACCACATGATCAAGGACCACATACATGTAAATTTAGTGTCCTAAAGCAGTTGACACAGCTCAACTATGAACATGGCAATTTCAAGGCAAAATCACTCTTTATTTGGAACAATATGTGGTCCTTCATTACAGTACACAGTCATGCCTTGAGGTCTAACAAGGCTATTGTCGCTTTCAGAATCTACTAGAACAAAGATCACACAAAATCAAACCTAAAAACAGCCAACACAGAGCAATTATAATCATGGCAATTTCAGGGGGCAAACAACTCGATTTTTTAGGACAATGTGGTCACTCGTCATGGTACACATGCTTCAAGATCTGACTAAACTGCCGTCACTCACAGAATGTACCAGAGCTAAGATCTCACAAATTCAAACCCAAAAACAGCCAACACAGTGCAATTATAATCATGGTAATTTCAAGGCCAAACAACAGTGCAATTATAATCATGGCAATTTCAGGGGGCAAACAACTCTCAATTTTTTAGGACAATGTGGTCACTCGTCATGGTACACATGCTTCAAGATCTGACTAAACTGCCGTCACTCACAGAATGTACCAGAGCTAAGATCTCACAAATTCAAACCCAAAAACAGCCAACACAGTGCAATTATAATCATGGTAATTTCAAGGCCAAACAACACAGTGCAATTATAATCATGGCAATTTCAGGGGGCAAACAACTCTCAATTTTTTAGGACAATGTGGTCACTCGTCATGGTACACATGCTTCAAGATCTGACTAAACTGCCGTCACTCACAGAATGTACCAGAGCTAAGATCTCACAAATTCAAACCCAAAATCAGCCAACACAGTGCAATTAATCATGGTAATTTCAAGGCCAAACAACACAGTGCAATTATAATCATGGCAATTTCAGGGGGCAAACAACTCTCAATTTTTTAGGACAATGTGGTCACTCGTCATGGTACACATGCTTCAAGATCTGACTAAACTGCCGTCACTCACAGAATGTACCAGAGCTAAGATCTCACAAATTCAAACCCAAAATCAGCCAACACAGTGCAATTAATCATGGTAATTTCAAGGCCAAACAACACAGTGCAATTATAATCATGGCAATTTCAGGGGGCAAACAACTCTCAATTTTTTAGGACAATGTGGTCACTCGTCATGGTACACATGCTTCAAGATCTGACTAAACTGCCGTCACTCACAGAATGTACCAGAGCTAAGATCTCACAAAATCAAACCCAAAAACAGCCAACACAGTGCAATTATAATCATGGTAATTTCAAGGCCAAACAACTCTTTACTTTTTAGGACAATGTGGTCATTCGGTATCGTGCGCATGCTTCAAGATCTGACAAAATTATAACTGCCATCACTCACAGAATGTACCAGACCTACATGTAAGATCTTACAAAATCAAACCTAAAAACAGCCGACACAGTGCAATTATAATCATGGCAATTTCAAGGCCAAACAACTGTTAATCTTTTAGGACAATTGTGATCACTCGTCATGGTGCACATGCTTCAAGATTCGACAAAACTGCCATCACTCACATAATGTACCAGAATTAAGATATCACAAAATCAAACACTAATTAAAACAGTTGACACAGCTCAACTATGAACATGGCAATTTCAAGACAAAATCACTTTTAATTTGGAACAATATGTGTTCTTCTAACAATACTTTTGTCACTTTCAGACTCTACCAGAACTAAGACCTCACAAAATCAACCCAAAAACAGCTGACACAGTGCAATTATAATCATGGCAATTTCAAGCCAAACAACTCTCAATTTTTTTGAACAATTATGGTCACTCCATCCATGATGGCTTTATTGACAATTTTGTTAGATGGATCAGAGAAGCTACAATGTGTAGAAAATAATAATCATTACAATCTTGAAGGACTGGAGTTGAATCATTTTACTCTTTGGTCACTCAATGGAATTATCGTCCTATACTTGACAGTTGACTCCATTTTAAGAGATGATTATTTTGGTTTAAAACTGTCTGAAATGTTTGGGTTTGAATTTTTCTTTAGTTTAAAAATTTTCAAAGCAAAAAAGAATGTTGAACCACATACATATACAATTAAATTAAATAACACTTGTTATTTGAAAACTATTCACAACACTCATAATGATATGCAAAGTTGAAATATGTAATAATAATGCAGTTTTATCGACTAGGTGAGCATTCCTCGCACTGATTACGTAAGAGCTCTACAATAAATACCAAGACAATTCGTTCACTCCACTCACACTCAGTTTTTTCCAGCGGAGCGCGGAGAAGGTCACTAAAGTTTTTATGGCGGTACAACCCACGCGATGACAGATACCCAGCCTTGGTTCAAGTGGACCAACAAGAATTTTAGGTGATTGTTTCACTTTGAACGCATTGTGTTTCGCTTTCCAGTCACGCTTTTGGTCTTGTTGTCTCTTATAGATTCCTTTAAACCGCCAAGGACTGAGTGGAAGTGAATTGTTACAGGACTGGAAAATCACTAGATTGCTGAAAACTGCACACGTAACCTGAAATTAAGATCATGCTTTGTTCGTAAAATGATCTCTTCGACTTGAGAATCGAAGGTTGATTACGAACGGGAAAAAGCGTGGGCGCCTTTAGGCGCGGTAAAAAGTCCAGTTGTTTTGAACTGGCGGCAGAGCGAAATATCGCTGGAATGCTTTGTTCGTAAACTGATTACGAACGGGAAAAAGCATGGGCGCCTTTAGGCGCGGTAAATCGTCCAGTGGTTTGAACTGGCGGCAGAGCGAAATATCGCTGGAATGCTTTGTTCGTAAATGATTACGAACGGGAAAAAGCATGGGCGCCTTTAGGCGCGGTAAAACGTCCAGTTGTTTGAACTGGCGGCAGAGCGAAATATCGCTGGAATGCTTTGTTTGTAAACTGATTACGAACGGGAAAAAGCATGGGCGCCTTTAGGCGCGGTAAAACGTCCAGTTGTCTGAACTGGCGGCAGAGCGAAATATCGCTGGAATGCTTTGTTTGTAAATGATTACGAACGGGAAAAAGCATGGGCGCCTTTAGGCGCGGTAAAACGTCCAGTTGTTTGAACTGGCGGCAGAGCGAAATATCGCTGGAATGCTTTGTTCGTAAATGATTACGAACGGGAAAAAGCATGGGCGCCTTTAGGCGCGGTAAAACGTCCAGTTGTTTGAACTGGCGGCAGAGCGAAATATCGCTGGAATGCTTTGTTTGTAAACTGATTACGAACGGGGAAAAGCATGGGCGCCTTTAGGCGCGGTAAAACGTCCAGTTGTCTGAACTGGCGGCAGAGCGAAATATCGCTGGAATGCTTTGTTTGTAAACTGATTGCGAACGGGAAAAAGCATGGGCGCCTTTAGGCGCTGTAAAACGTCCAGTTGTTTGAACTGGCGGCAGAGCGAAATATCGCTGGAATGCTTTGTTCGTAAACTGATTACGAACGGGAAAAAGCATGGGCGCCTGTAGGCGCGGTAAAACATCCAGTTGTTTGAACTGGCGGCAGAGCGAAATATCGCTGGTAGGCTTTGTTGGTAAAAAGATTTCTTCGATGGGAATCGAGAATTCATCACGGACGGGGAAAAAGTATGGGCGCCTGTAGGCCTAGTAAAAAGTCCAGTTATTTGAACTGGCGGCAGCGCCAAATAAGGCTGGAATGCTTTGCCAGTAAATTATTTTTTCTTCAATGAGAATCGAGGGTCGATTACGAACGCCCGTTGGCGTGTTAAAAAGTCTAGTTGTTTGAACTGGGGGCAGAGCGAGATAACGCTGGAAAATGATTCCTTCGATGAGAATCGAGAGTTGATTACGAACTGGAAAAACTATGGGCGCCTGTAGACACGGTAGAACGTCTAGTTGTTTGAACTGACGGCAGAGCGAAATAACGCTGGAAGGCTTTCTTGGTAAAATTATTTTTTCGATGAGAATCGAGAATTCATTGCGGACGGGAAAAAAGCATGGGCGCCTGTAGGCGTGATTAAAAGTCTAGTTGTCTGAAATGGCTGAAGAGCGAAATATCGTTGGAAGGCTTTGTTTCTAAAATGGTTTTCTCAATGACAATCGGGAGTTGATTACGGACGGAAAATATCCTATTGTTTGAACTGGCGGCAGTCCGAAATATCGATGGAATGTTTTCTTTGTAAAATGATTTCTTAGATGCAAATCGAGCGTTGCATGTGCCTTGCTGGCGCGGTAAAACGTCCAACGCCTAGTCATCTCAACTAGCGGCAAAGCGGGAAAATGCTGGAATGCATTGTTCGTAAAATAACTTATCCATGCAGAGAAAGGCCATGGCGACGTGATGAATAACTAATCAGAGGGGTTCGTAGTTAAGTGAAATCACTACAAGGTGAAATGTTCTATTACAGTGTAGTGCTGCCTGCTTTAATTTCGCAAACAAAAAAGTCTGTTTTTCTATGAAACAGTGTGAATGATCAACTTACATGAAAAGTGATGACAGAAATATGGATTGCGAGCTGCATTAACTTGTAAACGATGATCGAGTATTCTAGCGTACAAGACTCTTCCGTTGGCTGAGTTCGACAAGTACGAAGTATTTGAAATGCTTGAGACACTGCAAAACTTGGCCAGTGTAGTCAACTATCGACTGTTCCATCAAACAGCACGGGAAAACATTGACGTACGAAAGCCGCACTTCCACAGCCTTCTAATGCGCCTGATTGATGACAACAATCATGGAAAAATTCTTGATGTACAAAGAAAGGTTGCCAAGGCTTACCGCCTGCAGGTCTCGCGCCAGCGCCACTGTCACCACAATACCTTACAGGAGGGGGACTGTGCAGTACTCACGTGCTGACACTATAAGGTGTTATGCGCGGGGCAGGCCTGGTCTCTTCAGAGCCACATGCCCTAATTGAGAATCGGTGACGGGAAAGCCAGGTACAAAAGATGCCCAAAGTAGGAGAGAATGATAAGGGTCTGATAAGTCAGTTAAACTGAGATCTTTATTATTATAGCCTTGTGTATGACATAAATGGAAGTGTTATCATGGAACCTCTCCGAGCCTGTACTTAGCCTTGTATTACTGATAGTAACCCTAACATTTTGGGGTGGTAAAACAAAACGGCGTAGAATATGCTTCGCCTCGGCTGTTTACTTATTACAACTGTTCAAATTGATAAGATTTTGTTGTCTTTGAATAAGTCGCATTGTCATAACGGTTTTGAATGAGGGTTATCTAAATCAACCCCTCTCGGCAATATGCTGAGTCAAAGCTGTTATTTCATTGTCGACTTGGCGGGGTTTAGTTTTTTACCCCGTTACTCCACTATTAGTAATTCCATTGGGACTCTGGATTGGGACATTCCATTGGGACTCTGTTTTGTTTTGCCCTGTCAAAGAAAATACCATGGATCTGAGAGAAAAGTAACGCATTTCACTGCTGGATCGAACTTCTGTAAATTGCGCCGGAACACATTGCCACCATGGGTCGATTATTATGGAAACCCCGCTAAGGTCGCCAATGAGATAACAGCACGTAATCTCAGCGGAACGGCTGAACTCGTAGGAAAAGGGGAAGCCTGTGGTACCTTAAGATATTTGGTCTTCTGTGATCCAAACAACTTCAAGGCGGAAGAACTTTACAGGCTTTTTCAATATTGGGAAGAAACAAGAATCGTACCATATTTCTGGCACTTTTTCCCGCATATATTAACCAGATCAAGTGTAGTGCAATATCCGTAATTAAAAGAGTGGGTGTGGCGGACCCACCCCATATTGCCTTATCATTGACTGTCGAGCCCACAAAACCAAGACTATGCCACGACGCACGTTATTTAAGTTTATGGATGTGTGATATGCCCTGTTCTCTGGATTCCGCCGCAGCCTTCCCCGTTATGTACAGAAAGATACTTATCACATGGTATTAGATGATAAGTCCGGCTACGACTGTATTTTGCTCATGGACGAAAGTCGCACCTTCTTTGGAATTCAGTGGGGAGGATGGTACTTCATGTATAACACCCCCTTTGGATGGAAAATCAGATAACGGAGAAACACATATTCGAGGTAATTGTTCGTTCTTCCATTGACAACGATGAACGATGAAGACCGAGACCTCTCTCTCGACGCCGTTGATTATGTTCTGTAAGTCCGGAAGTGGCTGAAGAGGCCAATCCGGACACGAAAGCGTCTGCCACATAATTTTAACAAACAAGAGGCTCCTAGCAGCCTATACTCATGCGCATGTATAAGTTAGTTTCATAATATATTTTAAACATGATAAGAAGATGTCCGACATGGCGAAGAGTACTCCTTTCATTCAGTCATCGTTTCTGCAAACCACGTTGTTTACTATTGATTGTTTTGGAAATGAAGGCTGTACCACAATGAAGGGAATGATTCTTCTGAGTCTTATATATACCAAACATGAACATTGCTAATGTTAGTAGGGTTGCAAGAGATGCTGTCGTGACACTTGAGTAACGCTCTTTTACCGGAAGTGAGAGTAGCCGGAAGTCACTTAACAGGAAGTGTAGTGGCAAAGCTATGAACCGGAAGTGTACAATTTTAAAATATGCGTGAGACATTGTATGAACCCGGCCTCTGATTCTTAGTGGTTAAGTTTTTGGAGTTTGGGAGAATGGGTGGATAAGATTGGGGGCTCCAAAAACTGAAAATGTCCATCGCATGGGAAATGTGACCCTTGAAAAAGGAGACAGATAGGCGGTGCGCTGGTCAATCATTATTCCCATACCTTATTTCAACTGAGTATGAATGGGAGTGTTGTGAAATAGTATACTATTCACAACACTCATAATGATATGCAAAGTTGAAATATGTAATAATAATGCAGTTTTATCGACTAGGTGAGCATTCCTCGCACTGATTACGTAAGAGCTCTACAATAAATACCAAGACAATTCGTTCACTCCACTCACACTCAGTTTTTTCCAGCGGAGCGCGGAGAAGGGAACGGCCCACCCTCCCACCCTCATCGCGTGGGTCGTACCGCTAGACTCGACCTCCCCTAAGCCAAACTGTTCCAGCTTGGCTTAGTCCGCTGGTCAATCATTATTCCCATACCTTATTTCAACTGAGTATGAATGGGAGTGTTGTGAAATAGTATACTATATCAGCAAGAAGGCTTACCGACAACACTTTTGGCAATCGCTTGCTTTCGCGTGGTCTTTCCCGCTCTTTTTCGGCCGCTTCTTTTTCTGGCCTTTCGGCCGTATTATACATGTACGTCTGCCTTTCTAAATAGGCTTCTTGCTTGGACATACAGCTCAGCTGTAAAATCATCACCACTAGCATCTTCTCGATTGATCGCTGAGGCCAGGTCGAGACCTTCTTTCAGTGTCTAGCGGAGAGCTTGGAATCAGGGGAATCAGGAATCGGGGAAGGCGAAGAAAACGGATTACAGTCTGCACTCGTACTGCCAGGAGAACATTCCGAATATCCAGACCTACTAGCTGCCCTAGTTTCCCTTTCTGGCGTGGATTCTTCAACCGAACTTTGTGGCGCCAAAACCATCGCGCGGTCGAATCTCCCAGGGTTGCGTCCAGTCGAAGGCTCTTGTGCTCGCTAGGTTTTTTTTGGTGCTTGGCGTCCCAGAATGATCGAAGCGAATTTATTCAAACGTCGCAGAACGGAAAGAACGAAAATATCGACCGCGTGAATTCAAATCCACCAGGGAAGAATAGAAAGCTCTTTTGCTGTCAACAGCTCAAACCTGAGCCAATACAAGGCTAAAATATTATTAGCATTCTTCCCAATTGGCTCCAACTGGAAAGGTGTCGATTGACATGAACCAAATGCGAGAGAGAGTCTGGGAGTCTTCGTTGAAAATGGTCAGCGTCGTTCTTTGTTACGTGGTGTATGGGGACATATAGTGTACCGCCTTGCAAAGTTACGTATTTGCTCCTTATCAAATGTGAGCAAAATTAAAGTAATCGTTTTTGTTTGACATCAATGCAAATTAATAGCAAATAAACAGCTTCGCTTATTTTGCAAATAAGAGTAAATTAAACGCAAATGTACTGATTTGTCCCGTAAGTAAATGTTAGGAAACAGATCAGTGTAAACAAATTGTTTTGCACCGCATTTGCCTGGATTTCCAACACCAGTAAACGTGATATTTTTGCGCAGGAAGCAAATGTTTGGCAATTGTATGTGAAAGTCAGAAATTTGCCTCGGTAGCAAAAGTGAGGCAAATTTGATGCAAATATCAACATTTACGTCACATTTGCACGTGAATTCAACCGGAACAAATATTTATGTTCACGTTAAGTTTACACCAAGCGCAAATTCGGTTCAAATTTGGAGCCCCAAATTTGCTACATATTTGCTCAACTTGCAAACCTGAGTAAATCCATTTTTTCGTCCAGTGCACTCTATTGGCAATAACCGCATAAAGCGTGATGTTATTGGTGAATTCAATTTGTTGTCCATAACGGTGCCGCTGTCTTGATTTCCGTCAAAAATCTAAATGTAAGAGAAAAGTCAACATATGAAAAACTGGCCGAAAGAACGATTAATTTTATTTCGCTATTGAGTGAATCCTTTAATAGGAATAGGCAGCCAAATGAAATGTGCAAATGAGTTAGCAAGAACCTAGACATCCTGGTAACCGAAAATTGTATTTAACGTTTTTGTATGACGTTGTCTGGGCAAACCGCAAACGCTTGCCAGCTTTTCGTGATAAGAAGTCAAGAAGCGTGCCAATAAATGAACAAAAGTACTTAAACATAGCGTTTGTGTCACACTCTCGTGTGAAAGGCAAGCAACTGCTTGGCAGTGTTTGATGTTCCCTCCCCACCCTACCTAATAAACAAATACATGATATTGAAAATAGTCACGGCCAGGTTTCGTTACGTCCTGAGTGCTTATTGTAAGTTTGACCGCCATTTCTATGTGATCACTTCAGTTACTTAAAAGGTCTAACCATTGACAGATGACATACTCAAGGCAGCAACTTTGTCCTGACGTTGAAGAGATTAGCTTTTTGGTCACTTAAGGATTCATTCATTCATCATCGATCATTCATTGCCAGCGTTTCATACCTTTGATGAAGTTTCTCCTTTTTCTTTGTAAAAGTGATAAATCACTCCATCGACACTGTACTGTAACCAGTATTTGATGACCCACTCATCATATCCATCTCTTCCTTGAGTTGCTACACGTGTCACTGTGGTGTACACACTAAAATCCACCTGAAGCCATTGATTGACATCATTTCTGAGAGGCGACCACCCCCCTTGCTTGACTCCATTCATCTTGATATTCAACCTGGCGCGGCTTGAAGCATAATTGTCATCCCGTTGTGAAGAGGCACTTAACTGGGCATCAGATATTGCACCACTTTCCATTCCAAGAGGGTCTTCATATTAGAAAATGTGTGAAAAGAAAAACAAACGACAAAATATGTGAATTGTTATTATCACAAAATAAATGAATAATGGAATAGACGAATGGTGGAATTTCAATGATCTGTTACTGATATTACTTTCACGAAGCGACCACCGCTCTATAAAGGGGTTATTTTCACCATTAGCGACCACCGCTCTATAAAGGGGCTATGTCACCATTAGCGACCACCTCTCTATAAAGGGGCTGTGTCACCATTAGCGACCTCCTCTCTATAAAGGGGCTATGTCACCATTAGCGACCTCCTCTCTATAAAGGGGCTATGCCACCATTAGCGACCACCGCTCTATAAAGGGGCTATGTCACCATTAGCGACCACCTCTCTATAAAGAGGCTATGTCACCATTAGCGACCTCCTCTCTATAAAGGGGCTATGTCACCATTAGCGACCTCCTCTCTATAAAGGGGCTATGTCACCATTAGCGACCACCGCTCTATAAAGGGGCTATGTCACCATTAGCGACCACCTCTCTATAAAGAGGCAATGTCACCATTAGCGACCTCCTCTCTATAAAGGGGCTATGTCACCATTAGCGACCTCCTCTCTATAAAGGGGCTATGTCACCATTAGCGACCACCTCTCTATAAAGGGGCTATGTCACTATTAGCGACCTCCTCTCTATAAAGAGGCTATGTCACGATTAGCGACCTCCTCTCTATAAAGGGGCTATGTCACCATTAGCGACCACCTCTCTATAAAGAGGCTATGTCACCATTAGCGACCACCGCTCTAAAAAGGGGCTATGTCACCATTAGCGACCACCTCTCTATAAAGAGGCTATGTCACCATTAGCGACCACCTCTCTATAAAGGGGCTATGTCACCATTAGTGACCACCTCTCTATAAAGAGGCTATGTCACCATTAGCGACCACCTCTCTATAAATGGGCTATGTCACCATTAGCGACCACCTCTCTATAAAGAGGCTATGTCACCATTAGCGACCTCCTCTCTATAAAGAGGCTATGTCACCATTAGCGACCACCTCTCTATAAAGGGGCTGTGTCACCATTAGCGACCTCCTCTCTATAAAGAGGCTATGTCACCATTAGCGACCACCTCTCTATAAAGAGGCTATGTCACCATTAGCGACCACCTCTCTATAAAGGGGCTGTGTCACCATTAGCGACCTCCTCTCTATAAAGGGGTAATGTCGCCATCAGCGTTTCACTTTTTAAATATAAAATAACATGAATAACAGTGGAAACCAAAACTAATGGTCAAGTTTCGTTTAACCCTATTCAGCCTATTCAGTCCGGGCTTTTTTTTTTTATTCTCTCTTGGGTGTCCTGTGATTTATCGCCTTGTCTCTTGAAAAACTCGCCAAAACTGAGATCATGGCTTATTCTTTCTTCGAAAATTCTCTTGATATCTTCCTCTTGAACTCGTGTTCTATAAGGGGGGGGGGGGGGGGGGGGGGGGGGTTGACCTTAAAACGTCAAAATCTCTCTCAATTAATTTTCTTGTCAAGGTTTCGATGCAACTCCAGATGTGTGCTTTCTTACTTGAAAAAAGAAATAAACAACAAATGGGGTAGGTGAGCCAAAGACAACATACCGGAACAGTTCAAACCGTGATAAGAAGCCTGGAAACCAGCAAAGGAACCATTTTCATCTGATTTAAACATAACAAACATGTGGTTTGATGAGGAATAGATTCCTTCCTTGGGGGGAGGGTGACCTCCATAAAACATTCCCAACACCTCTCCTGTGGCATTCTCTCCATCGTACACATAAACACCATCAGTGTTGTTTTCGGTCTGTAGACTAAAACTCGTGAACATTAAGAACACGTGCTGGGATGGGCTGACCGTGATCCTCCAAGAGCAGTACACTCCATCCGGGTACTTTCGGGGGTAGTTGGGAGACTGGAAAACACCGTTGTCTTTGTGAAAAGTTTGGTTACAAGCATCGCATCCTACAAAATGTATTTTCACAATTTTAAGATAATAATTTAAAAATAACATAAAAAAATAAAAAAAAGAAAGTCAATTTTAGTGACTTCAAGAATGATTTGGGATGTGATCTATTCACATTCATTATCCATGAAATATTTGTACGCGCGCGTAACGTGACGCAGTATGCCATCTAAAACTGGGACACATCAGGTGGTAAGGATGGAAAGGGGGGAAAGGGGAATCAGCAAAATTTTCATGTGAGTCTGCAAAATGGTATTAATCTTATATGCACAATATGTGGTACTAATCATATATGTATTAGTCACGAGAGATTATGGAAAACTAAATCGAATATTGTTGTAATATATAAGTTTAATAGCCTGCCTCCCTCCCGAGTCTCGCTGTATTTTGGCGACCCCCTACGGGCTCTCAAAATTACAGCGAGACACATAAAAATATCCCACGATACTACACACTAAACCGTCCAATAAGAGATTTATTATTCAACTTAGTTATGAACGCCGTTTTAATCTTTCTTACTTTTTCAAGTTTGTCGTGCGCGCGCTATTTGAACTTGTTTGTCAGCGCGCGCGCGCTTTATTCAAAAAAAATGATGACGAATTGTCAGTCGTGTAGTTGTTTGCTCGCCTTGTACTTTTCGTACAGCGAAGAAAGACTTTGTGTGATTAAACCCATAATTGTTTGGATTTTTTTGGGGTAAAAAAAATCAATAGATCCCGTCGGTTTTTCTCAGATTTTCTCAGTTTTGACCGTTCTAGTTTGGGAACAATTTCAGCCATTTTTTCACCGCTTACGTAAGACTAATGCTCGAAGTGACGTTTGTAAAAAGCCGGTCAAACCGGTCTTCTGGAGTACAAATACCGTGAGATATTTGTACTCGTTTTGGGTGTTATTTGTACTCTACTGAGTGCAGTTGAATAATAATGGTCCTTGGACAACATCCTTTCCGAGAAGAGAACATTTTTCCGAGAGCTTTCCTCGAGGAAAACTGTGAGTTTCGAGGAACAGATAATGTAACTCCGCGGACAATTATTCCTGCATGCACATTTTTGCACCAAATAAAGGTTTTTTTTTTACCCAATCAGCCTTGTCTACAAGGCTGATGCAAAAATAAAAATACGTACGTGACGAGGCCAAACTGTATACCAAGGTGAACAGGCTGACAGCTTTCCACAGCAACATCTTCAGTTCTTCTACGAAGGTAGTTTCAGAAACAATACTTCAGCTTCGGAAAGTGTCGAGTATGAGGTTGAGCTGAGGTCGGACCATGTTTTATTCAATTCTGCTCGTTCATCCGGTTTCTGGTTGTCTTCAAAGATAATCATAGTAGTAGTAAACTTTATTTAAAGGGTAAGTATCACGAGAATTTTGATGTTTTTTGGTCTAAGCCATTTCACAATATTTTTACTTATTTACAAAATAATGCTAAAACACCAAGACTGAGTGAAATCAACCAATTCTTGAAAGAGTAATAAATCATGGTCTGTTCTAGCTCATCTTGGAGACGAAAATATTGAAACTTGAAAAAAATTAGGCTAACTTTTTAAAGTTATAATTCATTCAAACCCAGTCCGTCAATGACTAGAGACACTTATCGACATTTTTGATATTTTTTGTGATAATTTATCACACCACTGGAGCTTTTTTTTCGATTTCTGATCATACAATATCATTTTTTCTTTTAAGAATTAACTTACGCTAAGATAACTTTACAATTTACTCCTTACAAAAGACGAATTAAGTATAGTGCATATGTTACAATTGACACATACACCCGTCCTCAATCAAAGTAGCTAGGTCTTTCTTTCTTATATATTTTCGAAAAGTTAATGTCCAATGCCCGATGCTGCCGATCACTTGTTTTTAGTTTTGACCAGAGATATGGACCGAGGTATCTTATGGAGTGTTTGCCGTATCACACCGAGGTGTATCGAGGAATGTCAAAGTCAGCATTTCTTAGGGAGTACCCTTTATTTTGAGTCAATTTTCCGCTGTAAGGTATTACCGCCGACCGGTAGCTCAGTTGGTAGAGCGCCGGACTGCTGTGCGGGAGGTCTCGGGTTCGAGCCCCAGACCGGACCAACACTCAGGGTCTTAAAATAACTGAGGAGAACATGCTGCCTTTGCAATGGTATCCGCAAATGGTTAGATGTTCTAGTCTTCTCGGATAAGGACGAAAAATCGTAGGCCCCGTCTCCTGCATCTTCAGTGTTACATGGTTAGCAGGGGACGTTAAAGAACCCACACACTTGTCGTAAAGAGCAGGGCACGGAGTTCCCGGTGTAGTGGTCTGGCCTTGTTTCACGGGTTGGTGCTTCACATAGGGTTAACCTCATTGCACCTTTCCCCGCTTGGACAGATTTGTCCAAAGAAAAATGAGTATGAGTATGAGTAAATGTTGCGCTTCTGTTCAAAGAAAGGATTGTTTTGTCACGTACGTACACTAAAATAAAGATTGATTTGTGCCGCTTTGGATTGTAAAAGAGAATCAAAGGTTTTGTTGAAATAAAACCAGGACCAGCTAAGGGACTGTCCCCCCCCCCCTCCCCTCCCTCGCCTACTAACACTTGAAAACCTGATGGTAATGGGGCACACTCCTGAATAAAAGTATAACCCCCTATTCCCTCTCCACCATCCCAGGACCTTGGTCCGGCATTTCATGATGTAACTGACTGAGATTTCTATTACCCCCAATGACGCAAAATAGCTTCTTGACGACAGTCGAGGTCAAGCCACATGTCATTCTAATTCATATCTGATGATATCCACCTACGCAGACATCGTAATCTGCCTAATTTTGGATAGACAAAGAATGGAGCGTCTCCGACTATAAATGTTATAAGTGCTGAGGTCACTCGGGTACATTTTGGGTGGGTATGTGCCGCCCTGGTCTCCAAATTTGGACCCAGTTTTAGAAAGAATTTGCACTCAAAATGATACACCGTTCTAGAAATAGATCAATTTTTAATACCCCGTTCTAGAAAAGTGGCTGCTAATAATCTGAAGCGTCGTGCGTTCGAAATATTATACCCTGTTCTAGGAAACGTCTCTAAATATTCGTTTGTGGTTTCTAGACCACGCTATCTTATATTCTGCTTGATCCTCGAACTTCCTCTTCCGTCCCGAATTGGTTCTTTTCCCTTCCGCCGCCACTACATGCAGCTAAATACAGGAACTAGTCGACACCATTTTAAAATTGACGGTTCAACTTGAAAAATTCAGGCTGAAGTTTCGATTGTAAAACTCGCGCATGCGCCCTCGTGACAATGTCCCTTTAAGATATAAAAGGGTTTGTTATGCCAACTGGACTGAAATGGCAGATTGATACATCATATATCCGGATCGGATCTGCTCTTTGAACAATTTTAAAATCCAAGATCTATGGTCTTCCTCTACGATTTCTACATGTGATAACAGGACTATGCTGAATCATCCCGAATCACGAATCTTTTTCACGTGAAATGCTGAAGTAGGAAGTCGTCTTTGTGCAACTCTTTTACACCGTTTTATATTGTTATGTTCTCTATGTTCATGCAAGTTTCTTAATGTTGCGCGGCAGTTTAAACAAAACCCAGAAAGCGGAAAGTTTATCCAATAATAATAATAATAATAATAATAATAATAATAATAATAATAATAATAATAATAATAATAATAATAATAATAATAATAATAATAATAATAAACTTTAATTAAGTGTCAGAGTATTTAGCTTACAAGCTAATTGTGGACACGTTTTCAGCTCTGTTTTTTTTTGTAGCAGCTACCGCCGGAAGGACCTCTATTTTCCCGGTTTCGTACTCTGAAGTTCCTGCATCCTACCGGAATTCTTGCTCGGATTGGTTAAATTAACTAAAAATAGACGGTAGATTGATCCGAGTTGCGGCTTTAGCAAGTGGGGAGGGGAGGCGACGGACGGGGGATTGGCAATTTTGAAAACACCTCCTGCAACCTCCTCCTCTTTTGGATAAAAAAACTCCTGCAACTGCGTAAGCCCTACTTGAAGCTTTGTAACAACACAGCTATAGAAAAAAATTCAAGCACAGACAAGATCACCCCCCCACCCACCAACCAAACCACCCACCCCTGCCTCAGAAGTCTAATGGTCCACCCTTTTAGTGATTGACGTTTACTGGGAATCACGGAATGTAGCCACTGTAAGCTAACAATGCATTCACGACTGATTTATGAGGGGAGCATAGGGGCCTATTCTTGGCTTTCACTTACGTCATATAAAAATTCAGAAGCATTAAAAAAAATAGATTTCGAATCCAAAATGTTTATGGAATTGTAAAGAGTTTAAAACTACACATCTTGGCCAAATTTTGAAGCGTAAAAGCATTTCGTTCAAGAGTTATAGGCGAACGAGTATTTGATATTTTTAGTAAGAAATGTATGGAGCGGCCATCTTTGTGCCCCACTCAGGGACACAAAGATGGCGGCCAAAAATTCAAAGTCTTAATTAAACCAAAAATCACATCCAAAAATATTGTATTTGCTATAAGCTCAATTAACTCGGCTTATAAGCACTTATAATGCAAACAATAACTTTCAGCTGATTCAATTTTGTTTATTTTCGCGGCTTATTTGAAATAGCGTGACGAATTGCGTGACATAGTTAAAACCTTTGTAAATCGGAAGCAAAACATCGCTAAAACCTGAAACGTTTTGTGAAAGATTATAACACTTGTATCCACATACCCTGTTAGAAACAGCTTTGTAGGACGTATACTTTAGATTTTTTAATTTTTAGCGGAGCACTTGCCAGGCCGAAGGCCTGGCTGCGCAGCTCCATACTCATAGAACCTATCGCCGTCATTTTTCATGGTCATGGCTAGCGGAATGTTTCGCGGGCGCGTGTCCGTCCGCCCGCAGGGTCCCCGCCGTGTTGGAACAACATCCGGGATCTTGAAAGCAAGGCTTTGTTTTTCGCGCGGCCACACAGCCGTGAGCTCGGTAAACACTTTAGTTGTTTTGTTGTGTCTAGCGGAGAATTAAAGTCGTCATTTTCCTGCATTTTTTCGCGGTTTGCTACTGAAGACAGGGATACTAATTAAGGGATACTCAGAAGCCGCTTTAGTGGAAAAAGACGAGCTTTCAGGGATAAAATCTTGCTTCGAGGAACTTCATGTATTACGTTTTTATCAATGCGGGAGATGTTTGTTTTCTACGGATTTCAGAACCAGAAGCGGAGATTTGAATTTCCAAGCAAGCGAGGAACTTAAAGGTAAAACAGATTACAGTTTTCGATGAGAATTTATGTTGATATCAATCTGTGAGTGACTTTTTATTAGTGTTATTGTTAGTATTGGAGAATTGATTTAAAACGTGCTTAAATTCAGTTGTATCGATCTCTTGAATTTCATCGAAGAAAGCTTAAACTCGATGAGCTATAATTAAATGGTACGCATTTTGCTTTTAAACGTAAACTAATGGAGATTTGAATAAATTTTTTCGAAAGAAGATTGTGTTGTCCATTTTTATGTGTTTGTTCATTCATTAGATAGATTGAAAAGCGATTTTATGTAAACAAAACAAGACTTTGATTTTATAGAACAGTTCTATCTTCACTCGCATCACCTTATGCAAATATGTTTGTGTATTTTTGCAATTTTTGATTTTCAAATCAGTTTCTCGGGCAATTTTTGACAAACATAAACTGTATTTTATTCGGAAACTAGTGGTACTAGTTATTCTGGACAGAGAAAAGTTGTTTTTGTGAACTTTTGTATGGTCTATAAAAATGTACTGTGCAGACGGTCGCGTAATACTGTTTTTGAGAATTGCTAAAATTGAAAATAGCCCGTTCGTCAATCTTAATTCTTGTGCTTCCAACCTTTCACCTTAGTTAAGTTTCACCTTAGTTAAGTTTCACCTTAGTTAAGCTTGTTCAAAGTGCGACGCTGTTAGGCTTGGGCTATGTATATATATTATGACGTCATGTGAAAACCAAGAATTAAACGGCTCCGAATTTCAGTGAAAACCGAAAAACCGCAATAAAATTTGCTCAAAAGCGAAAAAATGCTTTTCATAAAAACCGAAAACCGGATGTTAACGAAAACCGCAACGGTTACTAAAACCGAAAAACCGGAAATTTTGAATGAAAAAACCGAAAAACCGATCTCAAAAATGACAAAAACCGAAAACCCCAATGCCCCCTCCAGTGCCCCCTCCAGACACAGCTTTGTAATATTGAAAACAACAAGAAGGGGCGTAACTTTTATAACAAAGTGATACACTCCAATTAAATCACTTAGACGATAGCAGAAAAATAGTGGCTTCCTGTGACGTGCAAAATGTCCTTCCAAATACTTGTTTTCAAAGGACTTTTTCAAGTGATGCTCTTAAGTCGTCAAGTGTTTAAATAACTGTATTATTGACCGTAAACTGAGTAACAGCTACAAGAAACAGAACAAACTAAAACTATCATGGCCGCTCCATGTGTTCTCTACTTGCAGAGACCTCCGCTGACCCGAAATATTGCGTCAATTAATCTTTGTTCCCAGATCATTTTACAGCATCAAGAGTCCAATATCCAATATATTTCGGCCTCATAAACGAATTTGTCCCCGCTTGAGATTTAACTCTAACTCTTTGAAACTTTAAATCATCTAGTTCTCTCTCTTATTTCAAACAATGTGTATTTGTGTCACGCTGACATGTTTTTAATTCATGGAAACAAAATTTGGTTTATCAAATGGCAGCGAAATTTCACACTTTTAACAACAACATTTGCCGTGCTGTAGCGTTTTCGTAAATCTTGAAAAAAAAAAAAACATGCGAAGTCCTCCGGAGCTCGAAGCTTAATGCAGTGCTCAGCGGAATTACTAAGAAAAGTCTGCAGCCGATCGAGCGAGCGACCGAGTGAAATTTACCCCCGTCTGCTACATACCGTTCAACGCTTCGCGTATTCACGAAAAAAAGCGCATACATCTCTCTATACGCCCTGTCTTATAGAGTGGTTTCATATAACCGTAAAATAGAAATTCGACAAATAGACACTATATGACACTAAACCCATTGTTTTCTTTCGTTTACTGTTGACTATTTAACAATGACCGTTACATTTTGTTTTAGGGAGTTTTCTGAAATCACTCTAGTCGCTAAAAATCCCAGGCTATGTACATGATAGTAATTAAAATTATGTATTAACGTATCGCAACGATTACAGATACGTTGCTGGATAACTGTAAAAGTACGCACCTTTGATGACTCGGGTAGTTTCTTCACGCAAAATAAAGCGGGGTCAAACAAAAGTCCTTCAGAATAAAATGATTCGCAGAGCGCCTTGTATTCAAACCAACAGAAGAATTACACACTATTGCACAATGTATGTGTCGAGTCTATTTATTAAGCACAAGCGCACAATTTATAAATATAACACTGTAATATTTCACGTTAAAAAGTCATGACGCATTTTTTTGGCTCAAGTATTTCCTTCTTTAGTTATTTTACTTTCATGAGAATAAATCTCTACTAAATATAATCTTTTGGTTTTATTCTCCAGCGTTAGTTCTAGAACATTTGTGTGTCAAGTAAAATCATGGCTCCCTTCTAGGCTCTCGGTGTTCCCTTCTTTGCCTATGTTTTTCACGAGATTTAAATCTCTACTAAAGATAATCTTTTGGTTTCATTCTCCAGCGTTAGTTCTAGAACACGTGTGTTCACGTGATATTTCACCTGTTGTCACGACTGCCTTCTAGGCTCTCAGTGTTTCCTTTTTTGCTTATTTTACTTTCACGACAATAAATTTGTAGCGATATGTTTTGGTTTTAAGGTGATGTTACACGGGACGACTCTTAACGCAACGTTGTTCCGTTTAAAGTCGACGCCGTGTAACAGCGCGCGGACGATGATTTATAAGAAATTGTTGCAATAAAAATCTCCCCAATCCATGTAACATTCCTTTATTCTCTATCGTTATTTCTAGAACACTTGCGTATCACGTGATGTTTCACGCGATAAAGTCATGGCCCGCTCTCTTGGCTTTGAGTGTTTCCTGTCTTAACATTTATGAGAATTAAAACCTCGAGCGCCAATATTATAAAATGATCCAAAACCTGCTCAAATCTCCAATACAGAGAAAACAAAAACGTTTTTTTGAAATCTCCAATGTTGCGTTTTCCATCATTTTTTTGAAAATTATCCAGCAGTTTGGTGTCAAACTCCTCCACATGAATCTCAAGATACTCCAATACTTTTGCATTGATTTTTTTCTGCTTAGAAGGGCTTTCAAACGGAGAAATAGTTGTTGGGATGATTATAAGCTACTCCACATCTGAGCACAGGCAAAGCTGACAAGCAGTTTTCCACGTTTTGTTGGTTTTTGTTTATGCACGTGTGGAATTTATTCTAAGAATTCGCACCTTTGTAAAGAGCGCGGACATAATACGCGCGCCAGGAGGGGAGGGAGCATGTACGTTGCATTAGAAGTTTCCATGGTGCAATGTTTTTAAATGCGGGGACTCCCCCCTTAGAAACGCTCAAAATTTCCGTCGAAACCAAAAACCGCACTGAGGATAAAAATTGCTCAAACCGCAAAACCACTTTTCATAAAAACCGAAATCCGGATTTTAAATCAAAGAAAACCGCAACGGTTATCAAAACTGAAAAACCGAGAAATTTTAGTGCAAAAAACGAAAAACCGATCTCAAAAATGAAAAAAAAAAAAAAAAAACGAAAAACCGGAAACCCCAATGCCCCCTCCATTTATGACTGGCTAAGTTATCATCGTAACTATAATCATAACCTTCTCCCCACGTGGAAAATGTGGCTCAGTTAGTTGTAACAAGTTTAAAATACTGTATAGTCAGCTGGCATAGGAGAGGACGATGAGAGGGCTTGAATCCTTGTTCAGTTAAATAAATGAATAAATAAATAAATAAATAAATAAGTGAAACGCGCGCGAAATTCGGCTGCCGCGATTTTCGACTATTTCTGATAACAGATCAGACTACTCGCGGTCGTTTTGAGGGATCCGCGGGTCTCGCGAGTCGTTTCCCACTGAGATGATTGAGCTCCCCCTCCTTCCAATACCGTTAAACAATTTTTCCTTGTTTTTTCGTGATAGCCTGGTGACATATGCCTTGACAGATGTCACATATTCGACCGTTTAGATTTTGATTTCACAAAATACAAAATTTCACACAAAAAACGGCGCGTAGAATATAGCTGAATTGATAGACGCAAACGTCAGTATTTATTCCCAGCAAAAATATATATTTAATTTTGAGGGTATAGTATGTTTTGCAAAACATCAGTGTATGAAGTTCTTTTCCGTGAGTTTGTATCGTAAATTGATGATGTTGACAGTTGAGTGTCTAGTGTGTGAAATGCGGCTTGGCCAGGCCAAGGTTCCTTTTTAACCAGTCTATTTTTAAATGTTTGATTACCTAGCTAGTAATACTCACGGTGCGTTTCTCGTTAAAGGGGAACCTGCTGCGCTGAAACGAACATCGATCGGTATCATAAAAACTCCGCCTCTACAAATCAGACCATTTTTACTAACCATAAAAATGGACAAATCGTAGTGCGCAAATACGTGTACGTGTACACCATGGATGCACTAGATACATGTTCGCATTGCGGACCTATTAATTTCTTTGTCCCACGCTCTTGACGCGATGTGCGTTACGTCACCATAGATAGCATCACAGACAAACTAAACCACCGAGCTGAAAATGTAATATCTTTCTTTATTTATCAACATTAACACTATCAAAACTATAATACTGATTCATGCGAGATTATATTTTTAAAGCTAGGTCACATGTAACGGGGGGAATAATCTAAACAACTCAGTTTCTTTTTGCTAATACAAAGAGGTTAAAAAAAGCTCGAAAAAAATAAAAACTGACTCGTTAAAATACCAGCCGTGTTACACAACTTTTCGCTGAATAAATTGTTTATTATACGACAGTAATCTTTTCCTGAAACTAAGTTTTTGAAACTGTTTTTCATAGCGCGCGGTCAGAAGAGTGTATTAACGTGTCATATTTGCACTGAGCTCTCGTTTTGATGCATACTTGTATTCTAGAATACTATATCGAATAACAAAGAACGTTTGAAATTTCGTACTAGTTTGTTACGCATTTGGAATGAACATAGGCCAAAATAGTATTAGATTGAAGTAGCTTTGTGGAACGCACCATGCATCCACAACAAGATTCAGACACCAGACTGAACAATCCAACTCCGCGTACGTGTGTGGATCGTTCTGTTGGAATCTCGAGATATCGCAAAATTGGTTGCACAATCTACATCGATATGTGAGTAATTCAGGTTGCAATCTGAAGAGTTTGCAGTCTGAATAATCCAACTCCGCGTGTGGATCGTTCTGTTGGAATCTCGAGATATTGCAAAATTGATTGCACAATCCACATCGATATACGAGTAATTCAGGTTGCAATCTGAAGAGTTTGCAGTCTGAATAATCCAACTCCGCGTGTGGATCGTTCTGTTGGAATCTCAAGATATTGCAAAAATTCAGGTTGCAATCTGAAGAGTTTGCAGTTTGAACAGTCCACTTCCGTATGTGAATCATTCCTACTGCAATCTGGACTTGGATTGGCAAAAAAGTTATTTGTTACCTTAGCTTCGCTACACTGGTTTGGACGAAAACATTGTCATGATTTACAAACAAAGAAAAAACAATAAGCTCAGAGGTGTCTCTCTTTATGTTGACTAAACGTCTTTGTTGTCTTGGCACAGCAATTCATCACTGTTAAAAAACAAAACAAAAAAAAAAACAGAAGTCAATACTGCAAATCGTTTCATACTATATATATATGCTGGTTTAATCGTCTACAGTTGATGGTCACTAAGCTCGTGAATGATTATAGGATTTGACCCAAAGAAGGAGCTCGTGTTAAAAACTGTCCATTTAACATATTTACCGGTCATATAAAGGGTTTTCCGCGAACTCAGGAGATTCATTGCTCGACCTGTAAATTAAACAGAAATAGAAATGTAATGCCAAATCATTGAATTTTCTATCTGGTGTCCATAATAATAACTCACTATGCTATAGCAGAACAGTTTCAAGACTCGACGTAAACAACGAGTTATAAGAAATGCTTCAAGAATTGCAAAAGAAGTGTTGCCCAATGAAGCTTTCGTTATTTCTCATGTTGTGTGGCTCTTGGTTCTTCTTCTTTCTTTTTTTTCTTTGCTCTTGGTTGTTCACAGTACGGTGTGATTAATAATTTTAAATTTATTCTCGTTCAGCCAGATCTCATCAACCATTGTCGAATCGAAATCGGTCGAAACATAACATTCATGCTTGCAAACTTTTTGTATTTCTCAAAACATAGTCGGATGCAAAGCACCAAACCTTTTTATCCAAGCTACTGCCTTTGTATGGTATATAACAAAAACAGCAGCAACACAGTATTGCTCATAAGCTTTCATTTGCAATGTCACACATAAGACTTTTGTCCACAAACGTAAAATAACTAGGAAGTTATAATGAAGTTCGACCGATTCAATTGTCGTGTTCACCAAATACATGTAAGAACACAAGTTCGCTTAGCGAACCTATTTTTGAATAGTAACTTACCTCTGGTATCTGACTGGCTTTACGTTCCCCTGAAGCTTATTAGCTTTCCTATAAATATAACAGGGAAACTTTTGAAGTACAATTACATTGTAGTTATGATTGGAAAATATTGAGTTATTAGTTTATGCATGAGTTTTATTTGATTCTTGTTTGTAAAGTTTATTTCGGTTATCTCCGCTTCACTTTGGGCTTACATAGTACGCCTCCTTTTATTAAAAAACCTTAGCCTTCAAGAAACCAGTGTTTAATTTTATGTTGATCTCTTCACAACAAAGCGGATGATTTATCGTCACCCGATCTCCACGCATGCTTAATCTCACCTTCTCCAGTAGATCAATCCCAGCAATAGAAGGACGGCGATCAGAATGCAGACCACCACAGGCACGGCAACAGCCGTCACGTTAGAATCTGAGTCAAGAAACCAAATATGCGAGGTTTAGAGCAGTTTTTAATTGAGTGCAGTAAAACCAAAACCAAAGTCATACCTCTGACCAATCAAAACAGACACAGACAATCCAATGAACCAATCAGAACTAGCAAGCAAGCGCGGGAAAACGCGTGAAGGCAAGTCACGATTGGTTTTGGTTTTGCTTCTTATTGTTTAAGAAAGTAGTGCAAAACCAAAGCAATTGCAAAATTTCTTTCGACATTCAATTTTAACCACTCTATAAATAACACGAGCAGTATTACTCATTTGAGAAATTACGGAGTAGGTATGGATATGGAAATAATATAAGACTTATATTAGTATCGTAAAAATAGGCAGCCAATTCAATTTCACAGGCCTATCTACGGTGCATGGTTTTGCTTACCGAAAGGAGCGATATATATACGCCGAAATTAAACATCAAATTAGCTTCAGAAAGAAGTTGCTTAATCCCTCCAAGATTTGGAAAATTACTGCAGCATTGCATTGCTAAACCCCAACATGATATTTAAAAAGAAAAGTAACACATATTTGAAACAAAGTACTGAAGAGTACCGTTAACAATTGTTTGTATTAACTGAGATAGTCATTTCTGTTTGTTACCTTTTTCTTGTCGCGCTGCGGTTCTACCTCGGTTCTCTTTCGGTTTGAGGTCAATTGTTGGGATCCCTGTTTCAATGGATGTCGTCTTTGCTGTCGTCTTTGCTGTCGTCATTGCCGTTGGCGAGGTACTTGGAGTTGAAACAGGAGCTGAAAAAATAAACATTCCAAATGTTTATTTTATTGTGTTACAACAATGTATATGTCATACTTACAACAACTACTACAACAACAATCATCATCGTCGACATCATCATCATCATCATCATCATCATCAACAACAATAACTCAGTTCCGATTGAAGACCAGAGTACATTCAGCTTTCAGTGTTACACAGTATACAATCATAGTATAACTGAAGTCTTCCAAAACAAGACTTGCGAAGATTAACAAAGGTCACTTGGAAATTTGCTACCACATTAAACCAATGTTCAATATTAATCAATACAATGTTCAAACAGATCACTGAAAGTGACCCCCGGCAATTTCAGCCCGAAGTTGATGTTCATAACAAATTTCCCCAAAACGACAAATATTAAAGTTGTTTAACGTTTTGCCTTAAATATACAGGACTTTCTTTTTTTTCTCTTGCTATTTAAAACTATGGAGAGAAAATATGAATTACCGTGACAACCATAGATTTCCACTCTCATTGATATATGATTGTGCCATTCCACTGGTAAGATACGAATGTAGCGTGCTGTGATTGATGGGCTAAAAATGTTGTATACAACACTGTCACTGTCTTGATTTCCATGAAATACCTAAACAAACAAAGAAATTAGTCACATGCATGATATTCATGAGGTGATCACTCTAGAGGATTTCATCTACAGACTCAAAAGCTAAAAACAACTGCACAAGCAATATAACGAACAGCAGCACGGGAAAGTTCTGCGCAGTAGCTTTTACGGCTTAACGAGGACGGTACATAACTGTTGTAATAAAACAAATATACCTTTGCTGAACTGTTTTCTGTCTTCTTCACAAATTTAAAGTCCACTCCGTCATCACTGTACTGAAACCTGTACTTGACTACCCACTGATCTCGTCCATTCTTCCCCTGGGTCGCTACACGAGTTACTCTCGTGTAACTACCGAAATCCACCTGAAGCCATTGTTGAAAATCGTTGGTAAGAGCTGACCAGCCTCCTTGCTTGTTGCCATCTTCTTTTAAGTGCAATCTGGCCTGTGCTGCTGCATTATTTTTATCCAGTTGTGACGATGCACTTATTTTGGAATCTGAAATTTCTTCATTCTCCATGCCAAGTGCTGTAACGCATCCTAGAATGTTTATATACCTAATTCAATAAAGGTTGCTTTGGCAATTGGTCATTGGTAATTGGGCTTTGGCATTTGGGCATACGGAAAACAATGCAATGCTTTGCTTGAGTGACCGCCAAACAATAGCTTCCCAATGCCCAATGCCCAATGACCAAAGCAACCTTTATTGAATTAGGTGTATTACAAGAGATGAGAACGGAGAGAGGCCTTAATTAAGTTTGTATGATTTTTTATCACCATAAAACATAAATAACTTATGAACGTATAGGAAACGAAAAGGTACAATACACTGAGCAGTGGGAGGGGCTCGCTCCCCTTTTTCTATTTCTCCAGTCTCTAACATTTTCACTCCCAGCTATTCACCCCCCCCCCCCCCCCCTAGATAAGTTGGATACCATAAATGGGATCATTAATATAGAGTACCACTTAAAGTTTGCGCGCAGTCACGGAAACGCAAATGTAAAGATAAAGATAAGATATTGTTTAAGGCAAAAGTGATGACATTTATATCCCGTTCCAGACAAAAAAAAACCTGAAAACCATATCCTGTCAGGCCGCAAGTCCCATTCAGGCCATAGAAAGGAGTAACCCTGCCCCGGACCAATCTCCGGCTCTGCAGACTAGCGCCTAACCAACTAAACAGCATTATACTAATTTGAGATTACCTGGACAACCGTACAACTCTATCCTCATAGATATGTGATTATGCCATCCTACTGGCAATAAACGAACAAAGGTTGTGGTGATTGGTGGACTCAGTGAATTATACACAACAGTATCACTGTCTTGATTTCCGGCAAAGACCTGTGCATAGCGGAAAACAAAATAGTAGATAAAATAAATATCATACTGAGAAAAATGGAAACGATGTCAAAAGAAAAGAGTCACATAAAGCTAGCCCTGGGGAGAGAGGCCTGTATAAAAACAAAGTGGGAACTCGTCGGAAATTTTCGTAAAACAACCTAAAAGGTACCAGAATCTCGTTTGATGGGCGTGGCTCAAATGGAGTTTTACCCCCTAAGAGGGTACCCTATTTCGAGTATAATTGGCGTGTCTGTCATCTAACCTTTTTCTGCTAGAAAAACACTGAAATGAAAATTAATATATCCATGCATTCACGAATTACTTAAAACCAAAATAACAAATTTACCTTTGGAACTGAGGTGCCCGCCTCCTCGACAAACTGGAAAACTACTCCATCATCACTGTACTGCAATTTGTACTCTGTTACCCATCCATTGTAAGCATTTCGTCCCTGAGTCGCCATACGTGTTACTGTGGTGTAACTACCAAGGTCCACCTGAAGCCATTGATTTTGATTGTCTGTAAGAGCGGACCAGCCTCCCTGTATGCTTTCATCTGCTTTAAGGTGTAACCTGGCCTGTCTTGGGGAACTTTTGTCATCTTGCATTGAAGATGCACTGATCTGTGAATCCAGGATTTTTTCGCTTTCCATGCCAAGAGGTGATAAGCAACCTAATGTAATGGGACATGAAAACGAAGATTAAAAATCCTACTTTGTATTGAAAATATCTACCTTTCGAGTCTATGGATGCAATCCAAAATAGAGCGAATTGAGTGAGAATTGAGTGTCGAATTGAGTGTCGAAAGTAATTTCGCGTTACATTATTACACTATTTGGCTGAAAAATCTCGCACCACTTTCTCATCCAATCAAAAGTCAGACCAAGGCTAATCGTGGCGTATGTACTCGCACTGCTTTGCCTGTATAGTACTTAATGCCGGTTTTATTCAAAGTTTTACTTGGGAATCTCAAGTACGCTTGGGTGAAGCCCTTGTTTGAGACATACTAACTTGAGGTGAAAACTAACAATTATTAGGATGTCGTCAACTATACCTGGACAACCGTAAATCTCCATTCGCAATGATATATGATTTTGCCACTCCACTGGTAAGATACGAATGTAGCGTGCTGTGATTGGCTGGCTTAACCTGTTTAAAATAACGCTATAACTGTCTCCATTCCCTTCAAAGACCTAAACATGACAAATGAAATATATAAACAGGTTTTATCCTCAGTACAATGGCCATACAAGTGTAGCATTAGCATCACGTGGTCTCACGTGATCACGTGATCATAGATCACATGACAAATAAAAGATATAAACAGGTTTTATCCTCCTCAGTAGGAGGCAGCGTGGTCGAGTGGTTAGGGCGCCGTACTTGAAATCCCGAGATCCCGGGTTTAAGTCCAGCTCTGACCACTAGATGGAGTTGTTTCACGGCGGTAGACCCGAGTTCAACTCCTCGGCCACGCTTGTAAAATAGCCAACTGGTTTGCCTCCTGCCAGTTGGGATTTTTAAAAATGTTATGTTTAATTTGAATGCTCGGTCCCACTAGCACTTGTGCTATTAACACTGTCGAGGGTAAATAAAGGATATGTTTGTTCTATTTACAGTGGCCATACAAGGTAAAAAAAATCCAACCGGCCGTGAGGAGTGAAATTACTAACATCTAGTGACAAAACATTAAACTATCAATTGATTTGTTTTTCTGTCTACAAAATCTCCTAAATATGGCTGTCATAGTATTTATTAACCTTTGCTGAACTGTTTTCTCTTGTCTTATAAAACTTGAACGTGATTCCAGTGTAGCTATACTGTAATCTGTACTTGGAAACCCATTCGTTGTATCCATTCCTCCCTTGAGTCGCTACACGAGTTACTGTGGTGTAACTACCGAGATCCACCTGAAGCCATTGGTTAAAGTTGTCTTTAAGAGCTGACCAGCCACCACTATTGCTTGCATCAGCGGTTATATGCAACCTGGCCTTCCGTGCGGCGTGACTGTCATCAAGCTGAGAGGAGGCAGTTATTTGGGCATCAGAAATTGCTTTATTCTCCATACCAAGAGGTGCCGTACAAGCTGAAGAGAAAGATAAGTATTTATACCTAATTCAATAAAGGTTGCTTTGGGCATTGGGAAATTGTGCATTGGGAAGCTATTGTTTGGCGGTCACTCAAGCAAAGCATTGTATTGTGTTCCGTGTGCTCAAATGCCCAATTAGCTCCAATTGCCAAAGCAACCTTTATTGAATTAGGTATATACAAATTTCAGCAAATGCAATTTACGCTTTTTAACTCGTGAATGCGCGAAGCGTTGATCGAGTTATCGCTTGATATAGGCTGTTAACATTGAGCCCGCGATATGTAATGGTCACCTGCCTTACCCATGGGGACGGTGTTGGAGGGAGGGGAGGGTGGGGAGTTGAACGCAAGTGGTGGGGAGGGGCGGTGAAGCAAAACGTCTAGAAAGAGAGATACTTTTATTTCCACAGGGAAACTCTTTCAGTAATTACAAAGGTAAAAAACTGTTATCAGTAGAGGCCCTAGATAAATATAAAAAAGGCGAGGATCTGAAAGTTTGGTATTCAAAAGTTAGCTAATAGGAGCCTTTGATTGTTAACTATTTATACCGATGTCTAATTAAGAAAATTTGCTTCATTGATATATATTGCTATATGATTTTATGTGGTTATTTCCTTTTGGATTTTTAGCGTTAAGCAGTTTTCGTTTCGATCCGTGTCTTGTTAGTGTAATTTTTGTCGGTCTATTGTTAGTCCTATTTGTCGGTGAGTTCAGTCTGTTGTTAATCTGTTCTGTCGACAAGTCGTTTGTAGGCCGCAGGTAGATGTTAGTAACTATTGGGTGTAGCAGCATTCACTGCACCAATCACTGACCTGCGGCTCAACAGCCAATAACATTACGGCAAAACTGATCAATGACAACTACAGCCTGACGGTTTACAATTCACATGACTCTGAAGATGATTTCTGCTCAAGTTGTAGAAAAGTCAGTCATGTTGAACACCAACAGTTCTTTTCACAACTACACCAACCCGGACGATCACACTCGACAGACCTGACTCGCCCTTGACATAAATTTAAGTCAACTGCAGATTCTGTTGCAGCCCAGTGACGTCCAAAGGCTAACCTGTTGTATACCTGTTATCACATACCAAGATGAACAATAATTCGAGTAAAATATTGAATGTTTTAATACCTGGACAACCATAGATCTCCAGTCTCATTGATATATGACTGTGCCACCCCTCTGGTAAGATACGAATGAAGCGTGTTGTGATTGGCGGGTTCAAAATGTTGTATACAACGGTGTCGCGGTCTTGATTTCCAAGAAAGACCTAAAATAATGATCAGGAGAAAATAATTAAATTCACAAAATAGCTGTAAATAATAAACAGTAAATGGACGATATGGAACTTTTCTTCAAGTTGTCACCTCATCTGCCTCATATGTTAGCTGATTGCTTTGTTCAATGATGAGATGTTGAGTCAACGCGAGGAAGTATCTTTCATCTTCGCTGAACGACCATGTTTTGTTGTGTTCCTTTTTATGTTATGTGATGCAGTTAATCGTTTAGTTAACCGTTCAAATAACAACTATTTATCATGCTATTATAAGTTATTGTAATATTGTTTTTAATATTTTACAAAGCCGAAGGGAACTTGAAGGGTCGAGGGGAAACAAAACTTATTCCAGTGGGGCCAGATCAGTAAGTGTATCACCCAAATCAACGTTTGTTTGTCAAAAACGACTGTAAGATAAATGCTTATAATTATATTTAATAAAAAGACACCCCTTCGTTGTGACCGCGACTTCAAAAGTAATAATGGGTATTTACTATTTATTGTATATTTTTTAGGGAGGTCTACAATTTTATCAGTCGTTGACTGTAATGTGTTTAACCTTGTTAAATAAAGTTATTATTATTATTATGGCTTTCGAATTTTATTTAAATAATGTGGAGAAAAAATGGCCACGTGATTTTAAGCGGCGCACGTCCTAATCACGTGCGAGTCCAAAGTTCAAGCTGTTATTTCCTTGGGAAGTTTTGCAGTTTTGTTCACTGAACGGGAGCTTAACTGCTTTACGTCGCATCACGTGGTTACTTGTCAAAACGAACCAATACTGTGAGGCGACTACTGTTTAGATGCATGTGTACAACTCTGAGACGTCCTGTCCAAAATTCCTCCGGGAATCTGCAGATTTTACCAGGAATCGGGAGACTCGGGAAGTTTTCGAGGAAACATGGGATCATGTTGTTAAATTTTCGGGAAGTTTGAAATTTTTGCGAGAAACTTTCGGGACGACTTTCATTTTAATGGTCAAACAGTGTTTCTTAAAGTTGTCACCCACCGTTACCTTTGCTGAAGTGCCATGTGGCTCTTTGTACAACTGGAAGGTTACACCATCATCACTGTACTGCAGTCTGTATTCAGTAACCCACTGAGCCCACCGATCATATCCATTTCTCCCCTGTGTCGCTACACGAGTCACTGTGGTGTAACTACCAAGATCCACCTGAAGCCATTGGTTGAGATCGTTGCTACGAGATGACCAGGATCCTCGCTTGTTGCCCTGTTTTTTGAAATGCAACCTGGCTTGAATTGCAGCATGATTGTCATCCCATTGTGAAGAGGCGGTTATTTGGGCATCAGTGATCACTCCACTGTCCATGCCAAGAGGAGCTATGCAACCTGGATTTATAGCAAGCACAGATAGTCAAACGTTTATCTAAGGTGTGTACAGAAAACAACGTTAATAAATAATAACATTTCGAACTAAAGTGGTGGGTTCAATTTATGCCCATATCATCATTGGTCGTCCCGACCTATGACACACATAGCGAGGTTATTGCGTTTCCGTGACAGTCTTTTGTTGAGTTGGTATGACACTTAATTTAAAGTCAGCCCAACCGCTTTGATATCAGAAGACCAAATTTATCCCGGGGCCTCTGCTCGGTTTTAGCATTTTATTATATTAGTAATGCTTTCAGGCTCGCTATTCTTTACAGAAGTTCTAGCAATCCCTGTTGCGACAGATAGGAGACATTCATTTCCATTTTCATTGCTTGAGCATTGTGTTTAAATTGACTATAGAATACCTGGACAACCATAGATTTCCGTCCTCAATGATATGTGAAAGTGCCACTCTACCGGTATCAGCCGAATAAAGCGTGTTGAGATTGGTGGAGTCAGCGTGTTGTATACAGCAGTGTCACTGTCTTGATTTCCATCAAACACCTAAACATAACGCGATCGAAGAGAGCAAATTACCTACTCGCCAAAGAAAAAGCAACAAGGACTAGGAAGAAAAACATACCCCACACCCCAATGCAGCTGAAACTTCGTCGGTTTTAGGTTTGCAGGATCTTAAATCTTAGTTAGTAAGTGACATACCCGGAGGTACTCAACAAAGTTTTGTACAGGGATGCTCCGCCCCGAGGTCCAAACCCTTACCCTTTTATATACCGTTTTTGACAGAAACGGTAACCCTTTCATATACCTTCCATAGAAAATGCTACCCCTTTCATATACCTACGGAAGAAACACTGCATCTCTTTACTATACCTTTGAAATAAACTTATGGAACGATATCCACGGAAAAACATAAAAAAAATCAAACGTTACCACTATTGATAATATTATTTATTCAGTTTACGTTGTGTCCCTTTTTATATACCTAAATGGCAGTTTTCCCTACGTTTTTTATACTTCAACTCGTGAAATCCCTACCCTTTTATAAACCTCCAGCCTAAAAAAGGTACCCCTTTTGGGCGGAGCATCCTCGTATAGCCCATTATAGAGAGTATCCCCCCCGGGGGTGACATACCTTCCCAGATGTCTTTCCTGCCGCCTTGTATACATGAAAAGAGGCGCCGTAATCGCTAAACTGTAACATGTACTTGGTTACCCACTCGTTGTAAGCATTTCGTCCCTGAGTGGCTACACGTGTTACTTTGGTGTAACTTCCAAAATCTACCTGAAGCCATTGCTTAGAATCGTCTTTAAGAGCTGACCAGGCTCCAAATCTGCTTCCTTCTGCTTTGGAATACAGCCTGGCTTGTACTGCAGAATGATCGTCATCCCGTTGTGAAGAGGCGCTTATCTGGGCATCAGAGATTGTCCCCAATGTCATTCCAAGAGCTCTTCTACAACCTTAGTTTTTAAGGTACATGGTGAGAGCCTATTTGTAATTATATTTGTCTTGGGTTCGTCGCCATTATAATGGCGAGGATATGATGACGATGTCGATGACGATGACGACGATGATGGCTAGGGATATTGATAATTGGGTGATGCCAGCAGTGATGGTAATTATTTTGATTATGATAATGATGACGACGATGATGACGACGATGATGACGACGATGATGGCTAGGGATATTGATAATTGGGTGATGCCAGCAGTGATGGTAATTATTTTGATTATGATAATGATGACGACTGGGTTGGAGATGATGTTATAGCAATGGTGTTGGTAATGATGAAGAAGATGATGATGGTGATAATGATGATGATGACGATGATTATGCTGATGATGATGCATGGTGGTGGTGATGATGGTGATGAGTGCTTTAAGTGATGATGGTGATGGGTGCTCTACATGATGATGGTAATGGGTGCTCTACATGATGATGGTGATGAGTGCTCTACATGATGATGGTAATGGGTGCTCTACATGATGATGGTGATGGGTGCTCTACATGATGATGGTGATGAGTGCTCTACATGATGATGGTGATGGGTGCTCTACATGATGATGGTGATGGGTGCTCTACATGATGATGGTGATGGGTGCTCTACATGATGATGGTGATGGGTGCTCTACATGATGATGGTGATGGGTGCTCTACATGATGATGGTGATGGGTGCTCTACATGATGATGGTGATGGGTGCTCTACATGATGATGGTAATGGGTGCTCTACATGATGATGGTAATGGGTGCTCTACATGATGATGGTAATGGCTGCTCTACATGATGATGGTAATGGGTGCTCTACATGATGATGGTGATGGGTGCTCTACATGATGATGGTGATGGGTGCTCTACATGATGATGGTGATGGGTGCTCTACATGATGATGGTGATGGGTGCTCTACATGATGATGGTGATGGGTGCTCTACATGATGATGGTAATGGGTGCTCTACATGATGATGGTAATGGGTGCTCTACATGATGATGGTAATGGCTGCTCTACATGATGATGGTGATGGGTGCTCTACATGATGATGGTAATGGGTGCTCTACATGTTGATGGTAATGGGTGCTCTACATGATGATGGTAATGGGTGCTCTACATGATGATGGTAATGGGTGCTCTACATGATGATGGTAATGGGTGCTCTACATGATGATGGTGATGGGTGCTCTACATGATGATGGCGATGGGTGCTCTACATGATGATGGCGATGGGTGCTCTACATGATGATGGTGATGGGTGCTCTACATGATGATGGTGATGGGTGCTCTACATGATGATGGTGATGGGTGCTCTACATGATGATGGTAATGGGTGCTCTACATGATGATGGTAATGGGTGCTTTACGTGATGATGGTGATGGATGCTCTACATGATGATGGTAATGGGTGCTCTACATGATGATGGTAATGGCTGCTCTACATGATGATGGTGATGGGTGCTCTACATGATGATGGTAATGGGTGCTCTACATGTTGATGGTAATGGGTGCTCTACATGATGATGGTAATGGGTGCTCTACATGATGATGGTAATGGGTGCTCTACATGATGATGGTAATGGGTGCTCTACATGATAATGGTGATGGGTGCTCTACATGATGATGGTAATGGGTGCTCTACATGATGATGGTGATGGGTGCTCTACATGATGATGGTGATGGGTGCTCTACATGTTGATGGTGATGGGTGCTCTAGTCATGATGATAGTGGCAATGGTGACACTGAAAGGTCGATAGTGATAACAATATTTGAGAAAGATCATCACTATTGATACCTGGACAACCATAGATCTCCATCCGCATCGATATGTGATTGTGCCACTCTACCGGGATCAGCCGAATGAAGCGAGTAATGATTGATGGTCTCAGTAGGTTGTACACAACACTGTCGTTATTTCGATTCCCATAAAACACCTAAATGTAATAATTTAAAAAATTAAACGATAGGATCAGGCAATATGTATACAATAAAATACAATACAATACAATACAATACAATACAATACAAAACAATACAATACAATACAATACAATACAATACAATACAATACAATACAATACAATACAATACAATACAACACAACGCAACACAACACAATGCAATACAACACAACACAACACAATACATTTATTCGCATTCCACTTTGAATTTACAATTTTTTATAATCTATATTTGAATTAATAAATAGTAATTTAATTGTATATACTAGTAAATAGTTTAAATATAGTTAAAAAATGCAAGGAAATGCTGCATAGGGCCTAAATAAACCGTTAGGTTTTCGGGTAAGACACTAGATAGATGATGTAAATTTGCGTATGTAAAGGCATATTGACTGCTACTAGTGACTAGCCATACCTTTGCCGAATTATATCCCGCTACCTTGAAAAAATGAAACGTGTCTCCGTCATCACTGTACTGTAATCTGTATTTGGTGACCCATTCATCATGTCCATCCCTCCCCTGAGTTGCCACACGTGTCACCGTGGTGTAACTACCAAGATCCACCTGAAGCCATGGGTTGATATCGCTTATAATAGCTGACCATCCTCCTCGTTTACTTCCATTTGACTTGGAATGCAACCTAGCTTGCCCTGCGGAATGATCGTCATCCGATTTTGACGAGGCCGTTATTTGGGCATCAGAGATTGCTTTATTTTCCATTCCAAGAGACGCAATGCAACCTGAATTTTTAAAAGAATATTATCATGCATGAGCAAAACAGGTCATAAAGATTGTCCAAATCATGCAACATCATCATCATCATCATCATCACCATCACCATCATTATCATCATCATCGTCGTCGTCGTCATCATCATCATCATCATCATCATCATTATCATCACCTATCCTCTCTCTTCTCGTGGAGAATAGGGCCATTCAGTCATCTTCCTCCAAGTTGTTCTGTCTCTGCGTGCAGTTCTGTCCAGACCGTGTAGACTGAATAAATTTACTTGTGCCAAACATAAAGTTAATACGACAAATACACTGTAAATAGCCGATTAATCCTGTTTGACCATCAGCGAGTAAAGAATGCGCTTGAATATAAAGCTACAGCGGTGTTACTTTATGTCAAAGTTTATCAAAAATTATTCGCTGCGGCCTTCAACAAGGAGGCATACGCACTCGTTTAAAGTCAGATACAACACTTAGGTCACACCATAGTACGACCTAAAGACCAATTGATCCATCCAAATAAGACAGTGTTGTTTACAGGATTCTCTACGAGTGTGGCAAAGTATGCATAGGTAAAGACAGGGATAGCAATACATCCATGGATTAAGAAACATGGCAGAGACATGGTTTGCTCGAAGTCAAACCCCGCCGTTTAGAACATGCTAATTAATGAGACGGGAGACTTTCCACTTTGGAACGAGGTCCGTGATTCTTACTGGTAAGTAGAGTTAACACCACTAACTTAGCTGCCTGTAAATGCAACCGCTGTGATAGACAATGTCTCCACTGACTAAGTCGACACGCAGTCATCATTAGAACATTAACTTGACCCAGGGCGCTTATCCAAAACGATACCGACTGAGGAAGGACTACTGAATCTCAACAGGCTCTAATTTGTATACATGCTTAGTTGCGACTCATCATTAAATAAATGGACAGATTTATTTTTGGTACCTGGACAACCATAGATCTCCATTCTCATTGATATGTGATTGTGCCACTCCACTGGTAAGATACGAATGTAGTGTGTTGTGATTGGTGGATTCATGATGTTGTACACAACGCTGTCACTGTCTTTGTTTCCATCAAAGACCTAAACATTATGGAAAGAAAAAGTTCATGAATACATGGCATTCACGAAGAATAGTCAAACCACTTAACTACGGACTTTCAGGATCTTGCTTATACACTTTTAGGTTTTACTTCAAAATACCACTTTCAATTAATTGCTACTGTCGACTGTGATCACTATTTTTGTTGGGTCGTCTGCTATAGGTATGTACTGGGTGTAGTCATGGTTACTGTTTATTACGCTGTAAAAAGAAGCGTGCTTTCTTGCTATAAAGATGAGGTGGTTTTATTCTTGGCGTCTGTGGTTGAAACAAAAAAAGAGTGGCAATTCAAATGACACCTTTTTCTGTGCATTTTACTTTGGTGTTGTTTCCATGTTGTTAGTACAACATGATTTGACGTTTTGTCTACAGGCGAATACAAATGTGTTTTAAGAGAACGCCATACCCTTGCTGAGCTATTCACAGCTGCTCCTTTGTATAAACGGAAGATAAAACCATCATCACTGTACTGTAAGCTGTACTTGGTAACCCATTCGCTGTAAGAGTTTCTTCCCTGCGTTGCTAATCTTGTCACTCTGGTGTAACTACCAAGATCCACCTGAAGCCATTGGTTGAGATCATTTTTAGACGCGGACCAACCTCCTTGCTTGTTTCCATTTATCTTTAAATGCAACCTGGCTTGGCTTGCAGCATGATCGTCATTTCTTTGTGAAGAGGCGCTAATCTGGACATCAGAGATTGCTTCATTTTCCATACCAAGTGGTGTAATGCAAGCTTTTTTTGATTAAAACATTCAATGTAAATAAAAATTTGTAAAAATAAAGTCTAGCTATATTCGGGTAACCTCTGGATATGAGAATTGAGTCAGTTGTATCGTTGGTTTGTCTATCACCTAAATAAATAAATAAATAAATCAGATCGTTCATTTGGATAGTATAAATGAACTTCATTATAATCCGGGGAATAGAGTCGTACATTATCACCGGGGCAATCAGGTGCTGTTCGGTCTATAGTTGGTTTTCACTCACGTGACCTTCAGTCCTGTGGAACTCAAATAACAAAGGTCATGGCGGCCATGTTGGTGCACATAACAAAATAAGTTCATTAAAATTCTTTTGTAGGTGTGCACCAACATGGCCGCCGTGACGTAACGTGAAAACCACCTATGAACTCGTGTCACTAACGAACTGTATTTCACTCAGAATTAATTTATGTTTCGTAAGAAAGTAAGGTATAAAGGGAAATATTACAGGTAAAAATATTTATCATTCGATTAAGTGTGTTTAATTATAGCACGCGGCAGAAAATGTTTCAGAATACCTGGACAACCATAAATCTCCATTCTCATTGATATGCGAGTGTGCCAATCCACTGGTAAGATACGAATATAGCGTGCTGTGATTGGTCGATTCAATTTGTGGTATACAACGGTGTCACTATCTTGATTTCCATCAAACACCTACACATGAAAGATAATTTAAAATTATGCGAATGTGAAAGTAAAATTACATGTAATGCTAAAATGAAATGGAAAATCTATCTCCCTGTAAGACCTCGTCAGCTAGCCTTTCAATAGAAGGTGTTCATCTTATTATGTGATTATCCTATTACGTCCAAGCGTGAGAAGAATTGATTTTGCAAAATTTCAGAATGTCACTCACTATGACGCACTTGAGGGGGAGGGATTAAACATCAAACGGTTCCCATGGTGCATACCTTTGCTAAGCTGTTTCCTGGCTCCTTGTAAGCGTTGAAGGTTACCCCATCGTCACCGTACTGTAGCATGTACTTGGTCACCCATTCAGTGAAAGCATTTCTCCCCTGAGTCGATACACGTGTCACAGTGGTATAACTACCAAGTTCTACCTGAAGCCATTGGTTGGAATCGCTTTTTAGAGCTGACCAGGCTCCATCTTTGCTTCCGTCTGTTTTGTAATGCAACCTGGCTTGTGCAGCAGAATGGTTGTCATCCAACTGTGAAGACGCGCTTATTTGAGAATCAGCGATTGCCCAACTTTCCATGCCAAGAGGTCCTTCACAAGCTGATTTTGAAAACAATAGAACAGATAAACGCTAATGTACCCAGTGGTAGGTCACAACATTTAAGAGACTTAAGTTTTGACAATATTTCACATATTATACTTAGTTACGGTCACACACATTTAGATACAATTTGCATTCTTGTGTAGATATTAACTTGGCTAATTTTACAGATTAAAAAATGCCAGCTAATAAGAAATAAAGAATTTGACACTCATTATAGTCTGGAGAAAGAAATCCGCAGAATGCCGACGCAAAAGTTTTAATCCTCGTCAACTCTCGCTGACTTTCATCTTCAGGTTACGCAAAGGTTAAAGGAACTATTTAAAATACCTGGACAGCCGTATAGTTCCATTCTCATTGATATGTGCGTATACCAAGCCACTGGAAGTATCCTGATGTAGCGTGCTCTGATTGGTTGGCTCAGTTTATTGTAAACAACGGTGTTTCTGTCTTGATTTCCATCAAACAACTATTTATACATAAAAAAGTAAAGAATTACTGAACAAATACTAATAACTGTTTAGTTGCGATCTGGCTGAGTGAACCAAAATAATGGAAAAAAGGTTGAGAACAAAAAATTCTTGTGCGTCATTTTCCTATTTTTTTTTTCATTTCGAAGTGCAATTTCGAAAATGAACACAATTTTATAAAATGCAAGAGAAAATAATTAACAGTTACTACAAAGCTGGCCAGCTGGGCATACCTTTGCTGAATTCTCTCCTAGTTCTTTATATAAATGGAAGTTCAATCCATCGTCACTGTAGTGTAACCTGTACTTGGTCACCCATTGGTCATATGAATTCCTCCCTTGAGTCGCTACACGAGTCACCGTAGTGTAACTACCAAGATCCACCTGAAGCCATTGGTTGGAATCCATTTTTCCAGCACACCAAGCATCTTCCTTCCGCCCATTTCTCTTAATGTTCAATCTGCCTCTTTGAGCACCGTGATAGTGATCGGCCCATTCTGAAGAGGCGCTTAGCTGGGCATCAGTGATCGCTTTATTTTCCATACCAAGAGGAGCTATGCAACCTGAGTTGATTGAAAATAATAAATACATTAATTTAACTTCAGAGTAGTTACCTCGCTTGAGAGAGTAGGGTAAGGAACTTAAAATTCCTGTGTAGCAATACTTATATAGACCGTATTGTAAGTGGCTAACCTCGAGACCAGGAAAAAGATGGTCGCTAGCTTATCTGACTGAGAAATATTGCAAGCGAGATGAATATAAAAAAGTTGTAAAAATGTAAAAAGCTGTAAAAAAAAAAAAGACAAAATAAGTAATATGGTCGTTGAAGAAAGCGTGAATGAAGATGCTTGATTTCTAGAGAGGTCACTCGGATGACTATACTTTCTTCATAAGCCCCAGTCTCCCGGAACTTGGGCTAGGAAAAAAAATTCTTTTGTCGTTGTTATTTTTGTTTTGATGCTAATGATTAATGAATAATACCTGGACAACCGTAGATCTCCATCCTGATGGATATTTGAATGTGCCATTCTATCGGCAATAACCGCACGAAGCGTGATATTGTTGGTGAATTCAATCTGTTTTCCATAACGGTGCCGCTGTCTTGATTTCCATCAAAAATCTAGATGTATATGAAAAGTCAATATGAAAAACTGGGCGAATGAACGGTTAATTTTATTTCGCCATTGAGCAAATCTTTTGATAGGAATAGTCAGCCAAATGATATGTGCAAACGAGTTAGCAAGAACCTAGACATCCTGGTGACCGAAAATTATATTTAACCTTTTTGGATGTTATGACGTTATCTGGGCAAACCGCAAACGCTTACCAGCTTTTCGTGATAATAAGTCGAGAAGCGTGCCAGTAAATGAACAAAAGTACTTAAACATAGCGTTCTTGTCACACTCTCGTAGCGCTTTGCATGTGATTACACTGTGAAAGGCAAGCAACTGCTTGGCAATGTTTTATGTTCCCACTCCACCCCACCCCACCTATGAACAAATACATGATATATACTGAGGGTATCACGGCCAGGTTTCGTGACGTCCTGAGTGCTTATCTTATTGTAAGTTTGACCGCCATTTCTATGTGGTCATTTGAGTCACTTAAAAGGTCTAACCATTGACAGATGACATACCAAAGGCAGCAACTTTGTCATGACGTTAAAGAGATTAGCTTTTTGCTGGTTACTTTAGGATTCATTCATTCATCATCGATCATTCATTGCCAGCGTTTCATACCTTTGATGAAGTTTCTCCTTTTTCTTTGTAAAAGTGATAAATCACTCCATCAACACTGTACTGCAAAAAGTATTTGATGACCCACTCATCATATCCATCTCTTCCTTGAGTCGCTACACGTGTCACTGTGGTGAACACACCAAAATCCACCTGAAGCCATTGATTGAAATCATTTCTAAGAGGCGACCACCCCCCTTGCTTGACTCCATTCATCTTGATATTCAACCTGGCGCGGCTTGCAGCATAATTGTCATCCCGTTCTGAAGAGGCACTTATCTGGAAATCCGAGATTGATCCACTTTCCATGCCAACAGGTGCCACGCAATCTGAATTGTTCAAACGATTACAACAAAGAGATGCAGTGCAGAATAAATTTGAAACAGATTTAACCCTTTATTCCAAAGTACCAACAGTTCAATTTTTTTTTAAAGTAAATAAACATAGTAGAAAAACGGATAGAGTGACGCCAATGTCAGTACTTAAAGAAGTTGAAAGGATACAGACGAAAAAATACTCGCTTATCAGTTTCATATTTCTAATACTTTTTGTGCAGCTATTAAGAGCAACAAGAGAACAGCGTTTCTTCGTGACCTTCTCAAAGAAAGGAAAAATGTCACGTGTATCTTAAAAAATGTCACGTGTATCTTAAAAAATGTCACGTGTATCTTAAAAAATGTCACGTGTATCTTTGGTCAACCGCGCCCCCAGGGTCTTTCCCGCTTTCAAAACAGCGGACCGGAAGTAAATGAAGGCTGCCAAAATACTAAAGAAACCTGGAATGTTTTGTTACGTAAAACATGCAGCCAATGTTCCAGTTACTCCCCCACTCCAATTACTAATCACTATTTAATTAGATGATGGCAGAACTAGCCACAGAAATTGTTTCAAAATACCTGGACAACCAAAAACTTCAATTCTCATTGATATTTTCTTGTTCCACTGCATTGGCACAAGTCGAACGAAGCGTGTTTTGATTGATGGGTTCAGCGTGTTGTATACAACGGTATCGCTATCTCGATTTCCATCAAACACCTAAAGATAACGATACAATGTAGGTAATTATTTATACATGCAAACTCAATCCCTCTGATAGAACAAAGTTAAACGTAATGTCGTTTGAAAATGGGGGAATACCTTTGCTGATGTGTCTCTAACTCCTTTGTAAAACAAGAATGTCACTCCATTATCACTGTACTGTAACCTGTACTTGGTAACCCACTCGTTGTGTCCGTTTCTCCCCTGAGTCGCTACACGTGTTACACTGGTGTAACTACCAAAATCCACCTGAAGCCACTGATTAACATCACTTACGAGAGCTGACCAACCTCCACCTTTGCTTCCATCTGCTTTGACATGCAATCTGGCTTGTACTGCAGAATGGTTGTCATCCACATGTGAAGATGCGCTAATCTGGTCATCAGAGATCGCTTTACTTTCCATCCCAAGAGGCGCTGTGCAACCTGTTGAATACAAAAACAATTGTGCATATGGAGATTCGGTTTGTTACCTGTAGTTGAAGTGTTGATGCTACAGTACATCATAGTTTATTATTCGCACAAGGATTGACAATTACTATACAGCTTCATTTCTACAATACTGGGAAGGGGCGCTATATTCGATAGTAGTTCTGATACTTTTAAGTCTATTGTTTGTATTTATTTAACTATTCCACTTCTTCTTCTGTTTATATTGCTGTAAAAAAATGTTGTAAATGTTGTTTACAGTGGACAAGCAATTAGCTAATAAATAAATAAATAAATAAATAAATAAATAAATAAATAAATAAGTATATTTAGATAGGAAAGCCACATCAGCCGTAGCTGGTTTTCATGCAGGTTCTCTATCCAGATCGAATTGGAATTTAGAATGTTGGTTTTTGAGGAGAGGGGAAAACCGGAGTACCCGGAGAAAAACCTCTCGGAGCAAGGAGATAACCAACAACAAACTCAACCCATATATGTCGCCGGGGTCGGGAATCGAACCCGGGCCACATTGGTGGGAGGCGAGTGCTCTCACCATTACACCACTCCTGCCTGCTCCCCATTCTAGCTAATTCACAGGCACGCCACTCGAATATGGGAACAAATATTGTAAATTGAACATAGTATGTTAAAAATCCCAACTGGCAGGAGATAGACGAGTTGGTTATTTAACAAGCGTGGCCGAGTCCACCGTGAAAAAAAATCCAGCTAGTGGTTCGAGCGGGACTTAACTACTCGAGCGCTCTAACAACTCGACCACGCTGCCTCTGCTTTTCGTTATCGTGGACGGTTATGAGACCAAAAAAAGTCTGATCTTTGTGTCATACTTCAGTGCATATTGTATGTCGGAACTAAGCTCTAGAATCCAGGATCAATCTGGAAGAGAAATGCAGAGAACAGACTATATAGGAGATTGAACCATACGACATGGCCGGTACACACCAGAGTCTACATCAGTACCTATGTGTAAACGTAATGTAATTTATTAGGAGTTATAAGATTAGTAAAATCTCTCTTAACGGACACCTCTATAAGACGGACACTTCTATAAGACGGACACCGGGTATTCGTCCGCGCCGTTCGGTTTTTCAGTCATTTCACTGTTAACCAAACTCTCTATAAGACGGAAACCTCTCTTAAACGGACAGTTGGGGACGGTCCCGACGGTGTCCGTCTTAGGCGTCGTTCACACTTGGTGCCCAAGCACCGATACCAATTTTGAATACGTGTTCACATTTGGTGCCCACCTCTGACCTTCCACCATTTTGCCATTTTGAAACTGTAGAGCAGGGATTTGTGGATAAAATAACTGCTAGGAGCAGGAGTTTGTGGGTAAAGTTCTTGTCCACTCGCCAGAATCGTGTACAGACTTGTGCCCGTGCCCGATTCAGTGCCTGAGTGCAAGGTATCGACCTTGTACCCGTGCCCGAGCACCGTGCCCAATTATTGGCACGGGCACTTACAAAAAGCCCTGTTCACATTGGTGCCCGTCAGGCACTGTGCCCGGGCACGGTGCTCGGGCACCAAGTGTGAACGACGCCTTAGAGAGAGTTGACATCTAAGAATACCTGGACAACCATAAACTTCCATTCTTATAGCTATCTCGTTGTGCCAGGTCACCGGCAGTATCCGTATAAAGCGTGTTGTGATTGGCTGGTTCAAGATGTTGTATACAATCGTGTCCTTGTCTTGATTCGCATCAAACACCTAAATAGAAAGTCGAGCAAGCAGTAACAAAAAATTCTTCCTACCAAACAGAGAATACTGTGACCCGTTTCTTAGCAGATTCCTAGCAGAAGCAAATTAGTGTTTTTTGGAGATTTTTCCCTCGTTTTTCGATCCCTGTATTAATCACAGGGGCGGATCTAGGGGAGGGGTGCAGGGGGTGCGCACCCCCCCCCCCTGAGATGGCCTAGTCTGCGTTGTTCGCTTTAAAATTTTGTTTACGTCATCTTTCAGTTACGTCATTCCTTAAGGGTGCACACCCTCCTAAGAAAAATCCTGGATCCGCCCACTGAATCATCAGTCTGAAAAAAATTTCATCGCGATTTCCAAAATCTCGAATTTTGTTCAAATAATTTATGCTACGTGCGTGTTTTCGTTTTTTTTTATTTCAATTCTCTTTGCGATGTTTTAAAGAGATTTCAAAACTTACTCCTCTCACTGACCGTTTTTCTAGGATCGCTATCAGTATCCTTAACCCTTTCAATCCTAGAGTCAATTATCGAGACATGTAGTAGTGTTTTTCTAACGTTTTAGTCCGTGTACAAAATCCTAAGGTGTGATCATTCAAATGAAACCTCTTAGGCAGCACTTTTGTATGTTCCTATTTCTTTTTTAATTGTTTACAAAACGAAATTTGGTATTTGTCTTGAATCTTGAGTCTTGAGTCTTGAGACTAGCTTGCCACTCTCACTGACGGTTTTTACAAGGATCGCTTTTGGTACCCATTGACCAACGACTTGTTTTCCTTGAGGGTACTCTGGAAAGCCATCAGTGAAAGTGTAATATATATTTGCAAAGACCAACCAGTAATGTAAATAGTATTTGAAAGGTGAACGCAATACTGAAATATAAGTTTACCTTCGCCGAAGTGTCCGATGGCTCTTTGTAAAAGTGAAAGGTCGTTCCGTCATCACTGTACTGTAACCTGTACTTGGTAACCCACCAATTTCCCCAATTATTTCTCCCCTGAGTCGCTACACGTCTCACTGTGGTGTAATTACCAAGATCCACCTGAAGCCAAGGGTTGGGATCATTTTTACGAGCACACCAGGCTCCTGCTAGCCTTTGGGAATAATGTGCCTTGAAATTTAACCTGCCCTGTCTTGGGGCATGTAAAAAACGGCCACCCCATTCTGAAGAGGCGGTAATTTGGGCATCAGATATAGCTCCACTTTCCATACCAAGAGGTTCAAGGCAACCTAAATTAATGTTTCAAAATCAGGAAAAGAATAACAACTACTAGTTGAACATGCTCTATATAGAGCGCGTTATAGTTTTATGTCAGTGTAACAGGCCCAGACAAACAAGTTAACCCTTTCACTCTCAGAGTCAGTTATGGAGACTTGTAATGTAGTTCTAACTTTTGAGTCTGTCAAGGAAATCCTATAGTGTGACTATTCAAATGAAACCTCTTCAGCAGTACTTTTGCATGGTACCATTTGTTTTTCAATATTAATTTTACAAAATAAAATATAGGATTTTTCTTGAATTTTGTTCTTTAGCACTCTTGGGAGTTGAAGGTTTAATCAATAAGAAACAGTTAAGAACTCTCGAAGCAAATCCTTGTAGCATTTAAGCGTAGAAACACGATTTTGCGACACTCTATGTGAGGTACATAACACATTAGTACGTGAAACTCACAGCACCTTCATGACATGGCCCCTCTATCTATTAAAACCATATACGATACTAGAATTGATAGATTATTCTAGAATACCTCGGCAACCATAGATTTCCATCCTCATTGCTATGTGATTGTTCCATGCTACTGGTAATATTCTAATGTAGCGTGTTAAGATTGGTGGATCCAGTTTATTGTAAACGATAGTATCACTGTCGTGATTTCCATGAAACACCTATATAAAACAAAAAAAATTAAATTAAAAATTGAAAATAATTACAAAACATAATATGAAGAACCAGTTAGCACGGTGGAATATTCTCCGTCAAAAAGTCGTAGTAATTTGAACAGAGAAACCCTTTGAGATACAGAATTGTATTTTTGTAAAGGGTTGGTTAGTTTCATATTGCAAGTGCACGCATAGATCAGTACTGAGGAAAACAAACCCCACCTACCCTTAGAATTTTTACTACATATAAATGAATACAGAACCTGCAGACAAGTGTGTTGAAATAACGAAAACCTAAGCATCACTCACCTTTGCTGAATCGTTACCCGGTTCTTTGTAAAACTGGAAGACGAGTCCGTCAACACTGTACTGTATCTTGTATTTTTTTACCCACTGTGGCAAGCGGTATGAATTCCCCTGAGTCGCTATGCGTGTAACTCTGGTGTAACTACCAAGATCCACCTGAATCCATTGATTGAGATCGTTTTTGAGAGCTGACCAGGACCCTTTCTTCCATTGCTGTTTTGAATTCAACCTTGCCTTGCTGGCAGAGTCAGAGTTTGTGTTGTACTGTGAAGAGGCGCTTAACTGTGCGTCAGAGATAGTTCCAGTTTCCATTCCAAGAGGGTCTTCGTGTTAGAAAATGTGCGAAAAGAAAAACAAACAGCAAAATATGTGAATAGTTATTACCATGAAATAAATGAATAGTGGAATAGACGAATAGTAGAATAGTGGAATAGCGAAGCGCACAATTACTATTTATAGAACTAAAACTCAGACAAACAAACCAAAAGTGACTCTCAAGGGATTCCTAATAACGAATTTCTATTGTCAGAAATGCAAGAATAAACAAGAATAAATTATAAACTCAGACAAACATGAGTACTGACGTCATCTGTGCGCTTTGCTATTTCAATGATCCATTACCGACATTACTTTCAAGCGACCACCGCTCTATAAAGGGGCTATGTCACCATAAGCATTACTTTACAAATCCAAAAAAGACGTGAATATCAGTGGAAACCAAAAATAATGGTGAAGGTTTATTTAAAGATAAAATACTATACAGTGCTCTATTAGAATAAAATTTAGTATCTTGGGTTCGGCAGATGGCTAGGATGGAAATGGATTGCAACTTGAAAAAGTTGAACCAATTCTTTTTCAAGTTTATAATTTTGTGCCTTGGAAAACTCGCCAAAACTGAGATCATGGTTTATTCTCTCTTCGAAAATTCACTTGATCACTTCCTCTTGAACTCGTGTTCTATAAGCATTTCATGCATGACAAAGGTACAAAGTTTTAATTTTGGGCAGGTTTGACCCTCGGGGAGGTACTCTGTATTTGTTTGGGTGGGGGTGTGCCGCTGGAACTCTGCCTATACCAGACCATGTTCAGCTGATTTTGCAATCCTATACTAGACTAGAAACCGAAAATCCCTACCCTATCCCGGACTTGCTATTTTTAGAACTGCATTACCATTACAGTCAAATATGTGCTAATTAAAACAATATCTTACAACGTCACATTTTCTTTCTCTTCCGAGATTCAATTCCTATTCTAGACTTAATTTTTTATACCACTGATCAGTTTCCCAGTAAATGATATCCTATTCTAGACCAAAACTCTCCGATTACTATATCCTATCCCAGACTAAACTGCTTGAAAACCATACCCTTCACAGCAGCACATACCCATATAGCTTATATATTAGAGTACGCCCCCCCCGGGAGGGAGGGGGGGGAGGTTTGACCCTAAAACGTCAAAATCCCCCCGACACGATAGCTCCTTTAAATTTATTTGGTAAATTTTTCAAGACATTTAGTCAGTAACGGTTTTATGATCCTCCTAATATTTTAATGCTTTTCTCTCAATTAATTTTCTTGTTAAAGTTCCGATGCACCTCCAGATGTGTGGCTTGTTACTTGGAAAAGAGTAAAGCAAAAAGGAACAGAAAAAAAATAACCGTATTTTAGATTAAATTGAATGAACACACTTCACTGTTTTCGCAAATCAGAACAGCCTTATAGAACATAATTAACAACATCACAGGAAAGACCAGCTCTTAAAACACAGATTTTATGCACAGATTCATACGTTAGAGCCACCTTAAATACTATTATTATTGATAAGTACCATAGGATGACACTGTAATAGGCCCTTTGCATAACGTCACAAATATGTCAAAACAATGAGTGACTGGATGGCATGGAGAACAGTGGAATTTCCAAAACAATGAATGGAACATTCCGATCGCTAAACCGTGACTGGATGGCACTATTGTTATGCATATCATGTCATGACGTTATGCAAAGGGACTATTGAGGTAGGTGAGCTGAAGGCAACTTACCGGAACAGTTCACACCGTGATAAGAAGCTTGGAAACCAGAAAACGAACCATTTTTATCTGATTTGAACATAACAAATATCTGGTTTGATGAGGAATAAATTCCTTCCTTGGGGGGAGGGTGACCTCCATAAAACACACCCAACACCTCCCCTGCGGCATTCTCTCCATCGTACACATAAACACTATCAGTGTTGTTTTCGGTCTGAAGACTGAAACTCGTGAACATTAAGAACACGTGCTGGGATGGACTGACCGTGATCCTCCAGGAGCAGTACACTCCATCCGGGTACTTTCGGGGGTAGTTGGGAGACTGGAAAACACCGTTGTCTGTGTGCAAGGTTTCGTTACAAGCATCGCATCCTACGGAGTGTATTTTCACATTTTTACAATCATAATTTAAAAATAACATAAAGAATAAAAAAAACAATAGAAATACCATTTCAGTGATTTCAAGAATGATTCGGGATCTGATCTATTCACATTTATTATCCATGAAATATTTGTACGCGCGCGTAACGTAACGCAGTATGCCATCTAAAATTGGTACACATCAGATGGTATTTCCCAAGGAATATCATCTAGTCTTTTAATGAGATCTTCAATGATATCTGGGGGGAAGGGGGGGGGGAAGGTTGGGGGGAAGGGAGGAAGGGGGAAAGGGGAATCAGCAAAATTTTGCATGCGAGTTTGCAAAATGGTAGTTATCTTATATGCACAATATGTGGTACTAATTATAATCGTATATGTATCATATAATTGATGATAAGTTTCAGTCATACCTTTACATACCTTTATTTAAGTTACACGGTCACAAAGCAAGATAAAAACTAGTTTACATGTTTTCCGTGTGGGAGTACGAGGTGGACATAAGACGATTGATTTCGATATTACAGTTTTTATAAGATCTAATGCCTTTGACATTCTGTGGAAGATTATTCCACAACAGTGCCCCACTTTAGCAAAAACTGCGTTTTAAAAAATCAGTATGGGGCTTGGGCAGATTGAATTTATTTTCCTTGTCCCTAAGTTCATAGTCTGTGCTGAAAGGTGTAAACAGGCCTTGAAGATACTCCGGAGCTTGGTTGGTAGAGAGGTCATCCCATCCTAGACTAGTGCGAACGGTAGTAGCACTAGACTAAATATCAGACTTAGTGATAACCCTAATGGCGCGATTTTGTAATTTTTGCAGCTTATCGGCTAATTCAATACTTAGACCGTCCCACACAGGGCAGCAGTAGTCGAAGTGCCGCTCGATAAGAGCTCGATAGAGAAGAATAGCCGTTCCACTTATAAAAGGCCTCAGCCTTTTGAGTGCACCTATACCAGAAGAAATGGTCTTAACGATTTTGTCAACATGTTTGGACCAAGATAAATTTTGGTCAATGTAAATTCCCAATGATTTAGTGTCGGTCACTCTTTTAATTACATGCCGCTTCAATCTGTACGTTAAGTAAATAGCTGTAAATGGGTAGCGGTATTAGCAAGCCTTTGACGTGAACCTTTTAACATTAACTCAGTCTTAGCAATGTTTAGGCTTAATCTATTCGACCTAAGCCATTCATGAAGGTTAGATAATTCGCTATTTACTTCAGTTGCAAGTTCAGGTAAGCTACTGGCAGCAATACTGATGTTTGTGTCGTCAGCATACATTAGTGGAATGGATTTACTCAGAACAGTTATCAGAAAAAGAAGTGGGCCAATTAGACTTCCCTGTGGGACTCCACAGGTGACAGCAAGCGCACCAGATAGCTTACCATTGACTAAGCACTTTTGGTGGCGGTCACTAAGATAAGAATCAAACCACTTTAAGGCCTTTTGATCAACTCCATAGCTAAGTAATCTTATGATCGATCGTGTCGAAGGCTTTTCAAGTCAATAAATGTCACCCCGTTGATGAAACCATTGTCTATATTGACAGACCAGCTGTTAGTAGTTTCAAGCAAGGATGTAAGTGTGCTATGAAGAGATCTAAAGCCACAGAGATTGACAATAGCTAGAAGTTTGTTTTCATTAAGGTACTTGTAGAATTGATCGTAAATTATCCTTTCAAAATCTTAGCAAAAGCAGGAATAATCGATATTGGTTGATCATTGTTGACATCTTGTCTTTTACCCTTTTTAAAAATTGGCGTAACTCTAGCTAACTTTCAGTCTAAGGGAACTATACCAGAAGAGAGTGACTGGTTGAAAATAAATGTTAAAGAAGGTGCTAAAATGCGTGCAGCAATTTTAAGTAGCTTAGCTGGTACATTATCCAAACCAGTCGCTTTCTTAACTTCTAGGTTTTCAAGTAATTTTCGGACTTCTCTGATACTACAGCTGTTAAAAGAGAATATTTTATTTGTAGGGTTCAAATAATAACCTGGTTCATTAACAGTCGGGGGTATGTCTTTTGCCAAAACATGACCAATGTTTGCAAAATGGTCATTGAAGGCCTCTGCCATTTCCGGTGCAGAACTAATTTTATTGTCACCAATTACGATATTCGCAGTGCCTTTCTTTTGGTGTTGGCGATAACTCAGTTCGTTAATTAGTTGTCATGTTTTACGAGGGTCTTTTCTATTGGCAGCCAGGTTGGCGTCAAAGTATTTACGTTTAGCAAACTTGATTGCGTTATTAACTTCATTTCTCCGGCGCAGCCTCGAAAGCGGTCCAACAGGACTGATTCTTACTTTGTTCAGCCTTTTTTCATCAGTCAGTCACGAGAGATTATAGCCTGCTAGCAGGCTCTACTATTAGGATTTCGCGCACGAGTGCTATGCGAGCGATGATCATGAAGCTGCGAATTTAATCCTCGCCCCATTCTTCTCGCCGGCTTTGCCGGCTGACAGCTCCGCCGCCAAGATACTCGCGCGATACCCAAACAAGTGAGCCTGCTCGCAGGCTAGAGAGATTATGGAAAACTAAATCGACCATTATTGTAATATATAAGTTTAATAGCTGCCCCCGACTTTCAGTGTTCGTTTCAGCTGGTAACCCCCCCCCCCTTCCAAGGGTTGTAAAACTACTTTTCCCGACCCCCCCCCCCCCCACCCACCCCCGCTTCGCTTGGTTCAATATCTGCACAAGTTGGTTAAAGCGTTCGCTCAAAACTTCGCTTACCTTATATATTTCCGTGTAATATCGCCAATTGCCACCCAATATACAACTTTTAATTGGATAACTCAAAAGCCGCTGTAGTTTGGAGATAAACTACAGGAGTAAATTACAGTTCATCGAATTTGATTTCGTGACAGGCGTTCAAGAAATCAAAATTCAGCTGAAAATCGCCATTCTTGTGAAATTTTGACTTTTTTAGTCGTTATTTTGTCTCTTTAGTTCATATTCTTTGCTTTCATCACTTTTGGAAATTTTTCCTTCCTATTTCAAGATAATAAAGCAAGGTAAAAGCAAGCTCCTGTCCCTTAAACACGTGTTTAATCGGATATGCTTGAGCATTTCGCTCATACTGCCTGGCGGATATTCAGGATATTGGTCCTTGGACAACAACCTTTCCGAGAAAAGAATATTTTTTCAAGAGCTTTTCTCGAGGAAAACTGTAAGTTTCGAGGAACAGATAATGTTGTCTCCGCGGACAATTATTCATGAGGCCTTCCAATTGAGGTAAATTAAAGCGACAAGCGACATGGCCCCGAAAACTGCCGACACGAGACGTTCTAAACAGCGACAAGCGACTCGATTCCGCCTAAAAAAATACGACAATAACGACAGCGACACAATAAACACTGAAAATAGGCAGCGACTTCAGAAAGTTGTGCAATTTACCAATAAAAGTTAAACATTATTGACTATATCGTCTATATCAACACAACACGCGACGGTCCGTTTGTTGCAGTATTATAAAGGTGACAGGCCAAACACAACTCCCGCTAGTCGCAAAATGTATAAAGAAGCCTATAGAATTGCTTTCCTTAGAAGCTAGTCTACGAGATATTTGTTCCCTTTTTTACCCAGAGAGAAATCTTGAAGCAACAGCGACATTTGGGTTCACTAAGAAAACGACAGCGACATTTGCAACCGTTGCTTAGGCGACATCGGTACTTGGAAGGGTACGACATAGCAACACTGCTACCCCCCTTGGAAGGCCTCATTCATGCATGCACAGTTTTGCACCAAATAAACGTGTTTTTTTTTTGTCCAATCAGCCTTGCCTACGAAGCTGATGTAAATTAAAAATACGTACGTGACGAGGCCAAACTGTATACCAAGGTGAACAGGCTGACAGCTTTCCACAGCAGCATCTTCAGTTCTTCTACAAAGATAATACTTCGGAAAGTGTCGAGTATGAGGTTGAGCTGAGGTCACACCATGTTTTGTTCAATTCTGCTCTGTTACATCCGGTTTCCGGTTGTCTTCAACTTGAAAGGTTACGGACAATGCATATCTGGTTATGGCCAGTTTGGGCTGCTTTTGTCTGAAATTTGTAGGGTATAAATGTTGCGTTTCCGTTTGGATTGAAAAATGGAAAGGGTTTGTTGAAATACATGTAAGATCAGGATATCGAGCTTTGGAAACTCAGCCTCTGGACCCGCTGAGGGACTGCCCCACCTCTCCCAACTTTCAACACACTCCTCACTGAAACTATAACAGGACCTTAGTCCGGCGTTTTATGATGTAATGGACCGAGGTTGTTATGTGTATACCCAGCGATTTTGTAATTGAAAGAGCGATCTTTCATGACACTAAATTTTTGAGAAATTAGTTTAACATTACTTATACCCCTACAATTCAATAGCATCTTCGCTTTTCCCCAACATCAAATTTTCGTGCTCTTAAAATTAAAATCGCCAATGACTTAATCAGTAGCTTCTTGACGACAGTCGAGGTCAAGCCATACGTCATTGTAATTCATATCTCATGATATCCTCCTATATTATGTCACTCTAATTCATAGTTGATGATATCCTCCTACACAGACATCCTGACAAAGAATGGAGCGTCTCCGACTATAAATGTGATAAGTGCTCAGGTCAAATCATACGTGATTGACTCAACTTCCCATCTGCCCCGTTATAACATCTGGTTGTTTTTTCACGAAACAAAGCTGGATGTTCGCCAGGAGAAGTGCATTCTTAAACAGGGAAAGTCATAAGTACAGTAGAGATGGGGAAAACGCAATAAAGTTTTTTTTAAATATTCATGTATTTGCCGCTCTTAAAGGAATAGTTTTTGAGCTGCTTCGATCTGAATGAGGCATCGATTACTATAACAAGAAGAATGCATGGGGGAATAGACCCCTATATACTCCTGTAAGTTAAACATCAATTTACACCTGATAAAAAGGTTAGTTATGCCAACGGGTCTTCCTATAAGATTGTGATAATAGGAGACATAGGACTCTGCGATCATCCCAGATCACGATTCTTTTTCACGTGAAATGTTGAAGTAGAAAGTTTTCTTTCTGCAACTCTTTTACCTTGTTTTTATATTGTTATGTTCAATATGTTCATACGCTTTTTGCCTTCGTCGATTTCTGTGCCAAGTTTCTCAAAAGCGGAAAGTTTATCCAAAGTTTTTTTTTGTTTTCTCCAGCTTTTCCGGTCTCGTTTTCAGCTGTGTTTTTGTAGCAGCTTCCGCCGGAAGGGCCTCCACTTCCCCAGTTTTGTACTATGAAGTTCCTGTATCCTGTTAATATTCTGAATTCTTGATTTAACTAAAAATAGACAGTACACTAATCCGACTTGTGGGGGGAGGGGATATGATATAGCTGAATTGATAGAAGCAAACGTCAGTATTTATTCCCAGCAAAATATATATTTAATTTTGAGGGTATAGTATGTTTTGCAAAACATCGGTGCATGAACTCCTTTTCCGTGAGTTTGTACCGTAAATTAAACTTAAATTGGTGATGTTGACAGTTCGGTGTCAAGTGCGAAATGACTGGCGGCTTGGCCAGGCCAAGGTTCCTTTTATAGCGAGGGTCCGTGTTTAAACCAGTATATTTCAGTAATATTTGATCACTAAGCTAGTAACATTCACGGTGCGTTTCTCGTTAAAGGGGAACCTGCCGGGCAGAAACGAACATCGGTATCATAAAAACTCCTCCTTTTTCGTATCTACTTTTGTGCATTGCGTTAGATCTGGGTACGACAATACGCACGCATGCACTGCGAGAAATTTTGAGCTCACGGTACTTGGGATTCGGTGTATTCGTTTTGCAAGCAAAAGCGAAACAAATTTGGGTTTTAGTGTTTGTTGCTACGAAAGCCGAGGAGGGACTTCGGACTTCGGACTTCGGACTTCGGACTTCGGACTTCCGACTTCACACTTCGGACTTCCGACTTCGGACTTCGGACTTCGGATTTCCGACTTCGGACTTCGGACTTCCGACTTCGGACTTCCGACTTTGGACTTCCGACTTCCGACTTCCGACTTCCGATTTCCGACTTCCGACTTCGGACTTCGGACTTCGGACTTCCGACTTCCGACTTCCGACTTCCGACTTCCGACTTCCGACTTCCGACTTCCGACTTCCGACTTCCGACTTCCGACTTCCGACTTTCGACTTTCGACTTTCGACTTCCGACTTCCGACTTCCGACTTCCGACTTCCGACTTCCGACTTCCGACTTAATGAGAGCTTCCAGCCTTTCACTTGCGGCGGTTCACAATGGCGGCCGATTTATTTATTCTTTTATATGTATGTTAATTAGCCAAAACTGAATGCAAGGCTGGCACTACGGCAAAGGGCAGATTTATTAATGGCCAATATTTCAAATAATTGTACTAGTCTTCCTCAGGGCCATGGCTATACTGAGAGAAAATATTGTAACGGCTCCTCAAATTTGAAAATTACATGATTATAAATGATTGGCTAATACATGACATGTAGACAGCTGTCTGGCACGAGATCTTTCACAAGGAAGATCCGGCAACTACCAGTAAGTTTAATTTCTGCGTCGTGTGGACCTGTGCATTCAAAGGTTTTTTTAATTAGCCACTATAAAAGAATAAATAAATCGGCGGCCATTATGAAAGAGGTCTATGGCATGATTGATCAATGCAGTCTGCTTCATGTTCAACGGTTTCGCGTGCAAATTTCCTCGGACAATGATTTTTTCCCTTTTTAATCATGTTCACAAATGGCTGAAGAGGAAATCTAGTCAGACGGTGCAGGAAGACATTAAAAATTTCCCATTTTTGGCCGACAGGAAAATTATTATCCTAAGAAAAGACAAAGACCTAAAAAGGAAGCTACTGACAGCATTATTTTGTATGACCCCGGCCCAGCTAAGCAGCGAAAACATAACATACTCAGGTAAATTAAGGCAAGGGCCTCCAGCTATTTCACTCAAAAAAGTGAAGGGGTGGTCTATCTTCTGAGGCTTTGGCCATGAGAACTCAAATCTTTGGTTGACTAAAGATTTTGCAAGTTTGGACATTTTAGTACGCAGATTATAGGCAAATTAGGTCACGTGACCTGTCAGGGTTATTTTAAGATAAAAATATTTCAAGCAAAATGGCAACACTTTTCACCAATACCTGGAGGCTGCCAGACGTTTTATGATTTTAAGGCTATTATGTACTTCATTTCTGCGCTTGGCCTTTTTAAGATTAGTTAAAAAAATACAGGAAAAATAATTGCTGCGGAGCGAGCGCAGCGAGCGAGCAGCAACATAATCAGGATTTAAGAGAAATATATAAGGTGGGACGAATTCTCGAATTTATCACTTTTTACCATTGCATTTAACCACACTTTTTACCAGAATGCATTGCATTTAACCACACTTTTTACCAGAGTTCTCCGGGGCATTATAGCTTGTGTAGCGAGAATCACAGTGACAGCTGTGTCGTTTAAACAAAAGATATAGAAGTTCTAAGTTCTTTCGACACGAAATAACGAGGACATTGTTTTTATCTCGTTAATGCGCTTGCGCATTAAGCGAGATTTTGAAGTCGAGTACTAAAAAAGGGACAAAAGTTGTTAACAAAATTTTATGGACTTTTGTCCGGGGGGGTTTCTTGTTCCTTCTTTATAGAAGCTATATTAGGGCATTGAGGATATGGTTGGTTAAAGCGGTTAGGATTTCAAGAAGGGCGTCACATACTGCCACTAAAATGTTTGGGGAGCACCCCCGGACCTATTGTTAATTTCCCTAGGGTATTGGGATGTCAGAACTTGTGATGAACTTGTCATATCTCACATTACGTTACCGCAAAGGTATTAGTCCTTCTTAAATTTCGATATCTCACGTTACCTATCAGTTTCAATCATTTGTCGTAAAGCCATTATAGCTACTTTAAAGGGGTAAAAATAGGTTAAATGCGTTTTCTTGGGAAACGTAGTTTGAGAATTTCACGGTGTATTTTACTAATGGAGAGGTTATAAGAAAGTTAAATGGGACAGGAAAGTTTGTGTGTTAATATGAGCGGTATGGCAGAGCAAAATAGCATGAACTTTGCGTTTTTTTCTATTGAGTTGTGGTTACACATACCTTGGGTTTGGGGCCTTCCCAAGGGTTAATGGCTTGGGTTCGGTTTATCTCAGGTTTCATCTTACCCTTGGGGATGCGGTTACACAGTAAAAGACTCCCCAGGGTAAAATATAATAAGATATGAGTTCACTGACACTGCAGTTTACGCGCGAAAACGTACAGATCGACATGGATGACACGAATCGAGATCTTGTAAGTTTAATTTCAGTCATTCTCCTGCTTATCATTTGATAAATATAACAATCCGGCATTTTTTTTTGCGAGAAGACACCGAAGAATCTTTCAAATTTGTTTTTAAGTTTATGTGTCCTAGACGTTCTACGCTGTTTGCGTTTTATGCTTTTTGTTTCCTGTGTGGATGTGTCGGAGACGTTCTACGCTCTTTGCGTCTTATGCTTTAGAAATTTCTTTGTCCGCTTTTTGAGGTTTATAGCAGAGTTGTTTTTCAACTGTTTTAGAGCTGACCTCATCGCCTGACAGATTGTACATGTTTCTTATCTAAACCACAGAAACAACAATGTTGAGGTGTCATGATCATGCAATAGTATGCAAGAGAGGTGAGATTTTGCCTATTCAGCTAACTAAAAATGTTTCGGTTTGATTACGCAAGAGTATGCATTACGGTTTGATTATGCAATAGTACGCAAAAGACGTAATAATTTTGCTGATTTTGTCAACAAAGTTTATCAAGCAAGCATTTTAAGAAGAATTTTTCGCCGTGTCTAAATGCCCGGCAGCCGGGCACGGTCTCAAATAGACTAAATGCCCGGCAGTCAGAAATTTTCACAAAATTTTCACTGAATGGCTCTTTCAAACCTTTTGAGAGTATTTGATGTTCGTTGAGAAATGTCAAGCGATTCCAAAAATTATTTTGCTTTTCCATTTGACGAAATATCCAAGCTTGACATTTCTAAACGAACATCGAATGCTCTAAAAAGGTTTGAAAGAGCCTTTCAGTGAAAATTCTATGAAAATTTCTCACTGCCGGGCATTTAGTCTATTTCAGACCGTGCCAGGTAGTCTGCAGAAATGTTCTTAGTGTCGTAAACATAGTGATCTTATAGTATACCGAAGCTTGAATATTTCGTCAACTGGAAAATCGAAATAATTTTGGGAATCGCTTGGTAATTCTAAACGAACTTTACTAAAGAGGTTTGAGTGAGACGTTCAGTCGAAATTCTGTGAAAATTTCTGACTGCGAGTCTCAGCAGAAATTTTCTAAGTGTCGAGAACATAGCGATCTTATGGTATGCCCAAGCTTGGATATTTCGTCAACTGGAAAAGCAAAATAATTTTTGTAAGCGCTTGACATTTCTAAACGGACATCGAATACTCTCAAAAGGTTTGAAAGAGCCATTCATTGAAAATTTTGTGAAAATTTCTGTTTGCCGGGCATTTAGTCTATTTAAGACCGTTCCCGGCTGCCGGGTATTTAGACACGGCGCATTTTATAAGCGATTTCAGCGTGTAGATTTTTTTCAAGAGAGATTTTGTCTATAACACAACAGATCGCCCTTGTTAGTGAACACCATCTTAGCTGAACCGCTTCCAAATATCCCTCTAGCAAAGAAAATGCAGACATCTCTTAATTTTCCATCAACCCTACCCGTCTGGCTTTAAAAGCCACTGTTAAACAATTTACAACATCACACAATATTATACAACAAAAGACAAACTGTAACCTCAACAAAATTAGCGATTTTCTAAAACCATACATTTTCTAGTAAACATCAATCTATTGAGATTCCTTAAATTCCTTCGAAACAAAACACTCCCATATTATGAAATGTTTTATCCCAATCATTGTCACACAACAACTGATATATAATTATACCTTTAAAATTTTTCATAAGAAGAACCTTCCTTCTTTAATTTACGAAATAACTTTGTCACACCGATACCCCTACAACTTTACAAAATTAACACCCCATCAACGTACCGCCTTAGACACAAAATCTGCACATATTAAAAAAAAAAGATGCAATTTCATTCGAAACGTACTCTCCACTCCTAAAACCAAAAAATATGAACACTTTTTACAAGAATTAACTTCAAATAGCAATCAAATACAAACCAATTCATTTCTTAAACTTAAAAGGATCCATTTAATCCCTAATAGTTACATGGCAGTTAGCAAACAGATGACACCGGAAATACAAAACTCTCGACTTGAAAATAAAAAACAGACAAATAGTATATATTCGCAAATAGCCCATTCATAATTACCTTATGCAGCCATTTCTTTTTAAACCCTCCACATACCAAAAATCAATCTCCGCTTAGCTTTGCAAAAAATTCCACATCGATCTCGATACAAACACACAACAGCGTTAAATTAATCCTTCAAAAACCATTGACAAGTAGCTAATTAGTCCATCACAGACATACCGCTAATCGATACCGGAAAACGTAGATATTTCGGCCCTCCCACAACTAAACAAGTTTCAACAAAATATTGCACATCACACAACATTTAATAAAGCAATCTTAAACAATTTGTCAATGTTGCTAACCCTTACATTTAAAAGCGATTTCCGACAACCCATCTTTAATTCATCTTCATTTTCTTTCAACTTACCAATTAAACGTTATATAAAAACACAGACCTAGGGATTGTCTTATCAAACATATCAATCAAAATATAAAAGGTATCTCCGCAATGCAGCAATGTTCTTACTTAAAACGATTTACACCTTTTCAATTCAAAAACAAAAGAGAGTAATCACTAATTTTTCCGTCAAGCTGTAAATCTAATTTTAAGACAAATTCGCCGACAACTGCACAAAAAAGTGCTTTTCAAACACTACGAACAATGTCTGTCTTGAATACCAAAAAATAAAACAATAAGGTAAAACCTAAATCTTTTAACAATATACACATTCTGCAATTTCTTACGACAAAAAATATTGCGAAAACGTTATTATAGTACTGGCCCATTGACTAACTATAACATGCCATATGTGCAAGCTGAACCTTCATCTTTCACGCAATCGGCACACCCTTTTATCGCGCAAATAGACACATGACTAAGCAACACCACAGCTATCCTTAAAATAACAAACAAGTGGCTACAAGTATAAACTCGATGAAACTTTAGCACGTTTCGAAATCTTATCATAACTTAAATGACACGCACTATTTAGAGTTTCTTAATATAGTCCTCCTTATTTTAAAGAACATTGTAATTGAATTTCGATGATGCCTCAACTGAAAAAACATTCACTTACACTCATAATAATATCACGTTATTCCGTTCTACATAAAATCTTTGTCCCGTATGTACGCTTTGAAAAAATTGAATATTCAATTTTACCCTCCCCCCCGTCACCCCCCACACTGAAAAAAGACAAGACGACCCAAAATAACATCGAACTGAAACAATTTTTTTCTAAAATCAAACAGGTGCCAGCAAAACAAAATCACATAAATTGCGCCTTTCGCGCTCCATCATAGTCCGTGATTTAATGTGAACGCCGAGGAGAGAGAGAGAGCGGGGGTACAATTTAAGATAAGCATGTGTGCCGCCAGGGTTCTCAAGCCCTGACCCTATTAAGAGTAGAAAATAAAAAAAAATCAGAACTTGTCATGAACTTGTCATATCTCACATTACGTTACCGCAAAGGCATTAAGTTCTTCTTAAGTTTCGATATCTCACGTTACCTATCAGCTTCAATCATTTATCGTAAAGCCAAAAATAGGTCAAATGCGTTTTTTTGGCAAACGCAGTTTGAGAATTTCACGGTGTATTTTTACGAATGGCGACGTTTTAAGAAAGTTAAATGGGACGGGAAAGTTTGTGTTTTAATATGAGCGATATCGCAGAGCAAAATTTGCGTTTGTTCTAGTACGCCGGTGGCGGCTTAGAATTTTAAACATGAACGCTTATCAGCATAAGTGGAAAAGCGTTATTTCCTGAATTATTCTAAGGCTCTCACGCAATGCAAGTATGAACGTCCCAGTATGGGAATCCCGAAACGTCAAGTTGGATATCGAGTTCGAGTTCGAGTTGGACTTCGAGTTGGATTTCGAAATATGAAAAACTATAATCGATAAAAATCGACAGTCGAACCTCTCCTTACGGACACCTCTCTAATACGGATACCTCTCTATTACGGACAGTTTCCTGTGTCCCGACAAAATTCGCACATATTTTCTTTAAAAAAGACCTCTATAATACGGAACCTCTCTAATACGGACAACGGACACTAAATTCGGTCCCAGAGAGCAAATTAATATAAACTTAACCTCTTTATCACGGACACTCCGGTGATCAGGTGATGATAGTTTGAGTAAGTAATACAATTTCCTGTTTGCGGTTACAAACATGTATCGCAAGACGTTTTCAGAATAGACCTTATCACGGTTTTTCCAAAATTTTATATGGGCCTGATAGCAATAATCCATCGACACTGCTGGGAAAAGCATCTCAAAAATAGTAAAATGGCCGAGTTTAAAAGCGATATCTTTTAAAATAATGGAGATATAGCTCCGCAAAGTCGGCAAATTTCACAGACGTTTGTATCGCGCGGCCAAATATCTTGCCTACCGGTAGGCAAGAAATTTGGCCGCGCGGATCTGGATCAGTAAAATCCTGTACAAGATAAACTGGTAGTTTCCACTGGAAAGTGAAGTGCTGCGAGTAAAGCTTATTGCAGAAGAAGACTTGTTTGGAGATATCTCGTTAATTGCATGTACTTTAGATAGTGAACAGATGAGCGACTTGATCTATTTTGCCATTAGATTAACTTGGCTAATATATATGCCGTCCGAACGGCAAAACCGCACGGCTACTGAACGGATGAACGCGAAGTATGAATAAAGCCGTTTCTGATGGCTCAAAACGGGAAAGTTTGCAGAGATTAGCGACCTTTAATTCTCTCTCAATGTAATGTGCGACTCTGATGAAGATAACGAATGGAAAGCAGAACCATCGACTATGGTCTAAGTAGAATTTCGAGGCGACTGGAGGCGTTGGAGCGATTTTACCGCCGATTTCCTTCGGTGGATCCGATCGGCTCGATGAGCGGAGTGCTGTCTCTTTCAGAGGGAGGACTGAAACAGTTGAACTAAAAATCGCTGGAATCGCGAATCGACCGCAAAACCACTCACTGAGACACAAGTAAACACACAAAGAAGTTCAGATGAACCAGTTTTATTCAAATATCGTTCCTAATTTTACGCTCAAACTCGAAGTGAATTTTCCCAATACAAATCCTTATAATTTCGCTATTACGCCATTTACCACGACGTTTATCACTTGAGCTTAGGCTACCTGTGCTGCCAGATGGTACGTTGTGACAAAAGGCAGTATCTTCTCGTGACCTTTTTTCTTTTGTGTAAGTGCCGATTGTCTAGAGGCAAAGAGACCTTTCTATGATGTTTTCTGGGTAACCCCGTGATTTGAGGCGTTGTTTGAATTTTAAAACGCTCTCTTCAAATGTTTTCTTTTTTATGAAGAGTTAGTTCTAAGCAATCTTATTGCTTTCGCCTTTAATGAATCCATATTTTACGCCTTTACGCCTGGTGGGTGGCGTGAGACGATGTGTGTACTGAAAGGTCTCGGTCGGCTTGTAGTGAGTGTTGATATCCAAGATGGAATCTTTTGTGAATCTTTTCCCTTTATTAAAACACTGTGGTGACAATCTAGTTAAATGCTGTTTTCTTTTTTTTTTTTTTAATTTTTCTCGATTTTTTTCCTACTAACTCGAAATCCAACTCGAAGTCCAACTCGAAGTCCAACTCGAAGTCCAACTCGAACTCGAACTCGAACTCGAACTCGAAGTCCAACTCGAGGTATCATTACTACTGAACCTACCTGCGCGGGGTTACCCAGAAAACATCAAGGTATCTGCCTCTAGACAATCGGCATTTACACAAAAGAAAAAAGGTCACGAGAGGATACTGCCTTTTGTCACAACGTACCATCTGGCAGCACAGGTAGCCTAAGCTCAAGTGATAAACGTCGTGGTAAATGGCGTAATAGCGAAATTATAAGGATTTGTATTGGGAAAATTCACTTCGAGTTTGAGCGTAAAATTAGGAACGATATTTGAATAAAACTGGTTCATCTGAACTTCTTTGTGTGTTTACTTGTGTCTCAGTGAGTGGTTTTGCGGTCGATTCGCGATTCCAGCGATTTTTAGTTCAACTGTTTCAGTTTTCCCTCTGAAAGAGACAGCACTCCGCTCATCGAGCCGATCGGATCCACCGAAGTAAATCGGCGGTAAAATCGCTCCAACGCCTCCAGTCGCCTCGAAATTCTACTTAGACCATAGTCGATAGTTCTGCTTTCCATTCGTTATCTTCATCAGAGTCGCACATTACATTGAGAGAGAATTAAAGGTCGCTAATCTCTGCAAACTTTCCCGTTTTGAGCCATCAGAAACGGCTTTATTCATACTTCGCGTTCATCCGTTCAGTAGCCGTGCGGTTTTGCCGTTCGAACGGCATATATATTAGCCAAGTTAATCCAATGGCAAAATAGATCAAGTCGCTCATCTGTTCACTATCTAAAGTACATGCAATTAACGAGATATCTCCAAACAAGTCTTCTTCTGCAATAAGCTTTACTCGCAGCACTTCACTTTCCAATGGAAACTACTAGTTTATCTTGTACAGGATTTTACTGATCCAGATCCGCGCGGCCAAATTTCTTGCCTACCGGTAGGCAAGAAATTTGGCCGCGCGATACAAACGTCTGTGAAATTTGCCGACTTTGCGGAGCTATATCTCCATTATTTTAAAAGATATCGCTTTTAAACTCGGCCATTTTACTATTTTTGAGATGCTTTTCCCAGCAGTGTCGATGGATTATTGCTATCAGGCCCATATAAAATTTTGGAAAAACCGTGATAAGGTCTATTCTGAAAACGTCTTGCGATACATGTTTGTAACCGCAAACAGGAAATTGTATTACTTACTCAAACTATCATCACCTGATCACCGGAGTGTCCGTGATAAAGAGGTTAAGTTTATATTAATTTGCTCTCTGGGACCGAATTTAGTGTCCGTTGTCCGTATTAGAGAGGGTCCGTATTATAGAAGTCTTTTTTAAAGGAAATATGTGAGAATTTTGTCGGGACACAGGAAACTGTCCGTAATAGAGAGGTGTCCGTATTACAGAGGTGTCTGTAAGGAGAGGTTCGACTGTCGATTTTTATCGATTATATTTTTTCATATTTGTATTTTGTTTTTTTAACTCGAAGTCCAACTCGAAGTCCAACTCGAAGTCCAACTCGAAATCCAACTCGAAGTCCAACTCGAAATCCAACTCGAAGTCCAACTCGAACTCGAACTCGAACTCGAACTCGATGTCCAACTCGACGTTTCGGGATTCCCTGCCATGATCTATCAAGAAACGAAACATAATTATTATCAATTCGCTGTTCTGACTCAAATGAGTTCAAATTTTATATTCAAGTTCCGATGAATTTCATTGCATTCTCAAATGCTTGTTCATTTGGCTCGGATGGCTTTATGCCGGTGGATTTTCAAGATCAGTTGCTAAAACGTGCCACACTGTGAAAGAAATTTCCGGGAATATTTAAAATTTTACAAGATGTTGGTCTATTCTCTTGCCAAATAATGCCATTTCAATGTAATCGATTTTTGTAACAGTTAGCGTAAACTTCGAGTTCTACGAAGGGTTCGAGTTTAATCAATTTTTGCATAACCGGAATTCAATTGGATAAAAATGTACGACGATGAGTCGTGCACTTGTAATAAGCTGAGCGTGCAAGGCCTAGCCGTGTGGTTTTAACGCAATGAGAAGTTCGTAGACAATATAATAATTAAGGCCTTTAAAAATCAGTTGAAATCATTAATTCAAATGGATGGACTCAATACCTATTTAGTTTACTCTTAATTCAAAAGACAAATAGTATTGAAATATTTATGAAGAGGAATTTAACCGTTGCAACCCCTTAAAACTGTACTTATCTATATCCTTGGTGCACTGTATTAAATTTTTCTTAATAGGTTTTTAGAAGACTTACCTTCTACATACAGCTGAAAAAGCTAGGCTTAAACGTAACAGTCGCTAGACTGTCAAAAATGCCAACGAAGGTTTTAGCGAGCTCCACGCAGCTGTAAAGCGTAGCGAATACAAGCTAAAATTACAGCCTTTACTGAGACACTTACGATACGACCAAAAACAGATCGCTGCATTCACCCCTCTCATAAAATAGAAGTCTGTATACAGGTGAACATTTCAAGTTCGTTTACCAACAGGTTGCAACTGAACTGACTGAAAATTCTAAAAACTGACAGGAATCTTCTGCGACACCTCCTTTCAACAACCTTGACGGGCTTTTTTAATTTCGTTCCTATTACAAATTAAGTTATCGTCTCTTTCGTAGAAAAATACGTAAACATTGGGAACATCAAACTTTAAGAGGGTATAAAGGAAAAGTAACACACATCTGAACAGCGCCACCATTTTGGACGGCAATCTATCCGTTCCGATGTTAATCGCGTAACTCTTTCCTCCTTTCCGGTTCTAGATTTCTGTTCGTGAAATGACCAGACTTTTTTCCGGATATATAATTGATACTATCCATTAGATTATTACAATGGAACTCAATTCATTCTATAGGTGTCAGAACATTCACTGAAGCGTGATGCTTGAAGTTGTTTCTCGCGGTGAATTTGCCTGTAAAGAGCTGTAAACCCGGCGCAGCTTTTTCTCGACAGCTACAGTGAGCTTACTTTACCATTTTGTAAACAAGGCCAAACACACGACAAATTAATCTAGCACTGCTAAATGAGGGTGCTAATGGGGGTACCCAATTGTCAGTTAAGAAGAGGCTACACTGGTAGCCTATACTCATGCGCTTGTATAAAAAAATTTTATGTTTTTCTTTTTTAACTGCGTCACGCTGTCGGAAATCGGTTCATTTCAATATTTTCATTCATTGATCTTATCAAGTGATTTAGCTTGACAAGTAGGAAATTACGTATATCAGTAAGGCTTTTAAATTTGCAAAGTTAAGATAAGGTTACTTTAAAGGCCATGAGAATGACCAGAGTGAATGCGTTTTTGGGATTGGACTTAGAACAGCCGCTTTACGAAAATTATTCGACATTAGATTCTCATACAAAAACCATAATTTCTCACCTGTCAAGATAGCTTCCAAAACCGTAATAAGGATCGTCAGTATTAAAGATGTCTGTTTGATACAGGATCGTACACAGAGAGTATGGGAAGGAAAAAAAATCGAAACTCACTGATGCTTGTGTCCAATAAAATACGGTGTGTCCACTTACTTTGGAGTCTGCTTAATACAGGTTTTAGTGTAATCAGAAATCTTACTCATTTTATCTAACACTGAAAAGGGCTCGTGTGGTTAACCCCTGGGTCAACCCGCGTTCGCGTGCTAGGACAAAATGACGAAACAAAATACACTCCATACCACCATCACTTGTCGCACTTCCCATTAGAAAAGGTAGCTCCATTTCCAACTGAGCCTTTGTAACAGCTTTCCCGTCGATCTTCTCTAATCGGAACAACTTTAAATCAAACTCACCGAGTCCAAACTTTCCGCTTATTGTTTGATTATATGTCCATTGAATTGTGCTTTGTCATGTCAAACGGTATGCGACTTATGTGTCATTCGAATGCCGATCCTTTGTCATCATCTCGATAAAAACTCAGAATAACTTTGACCACGCCACTCGACGCCATCACGGAGATCAAGGTCAACGCTCTACGACCCTGGTACGTTTCGCATATAATATCGGTTAATATGTCACCTGGTCACGCAGCGAGGCAGGTAGAAGTCACAAAATAGCTTTGCTGTTAGGAAAAAACTATGTTGCTTTTATTAACAACAACAATCGTTAATTTAGTATAATTAATAGAATGTCACTAAACTGTTACCGTATTTTCTCGATTAAACGCCGGGCCCCGAATAAACGCCGGGTATAATTGAGGAAGTTGTAAGTAAGCTCCTCAAACGTTTGTTTGTGGTATAATAAACTTAAGATTTAAGGGCAAGGTACAAGGCTGCCAAGAAAAACGAATAATAACCCTTTCTTAAAAAATGGCGGGCGAGAAAAAACTGCTGATACAAAGAAACGCCGGGTCCACAAGGCCAAGTTTGAAATAAACGCCGGGGGCATTTAATAGAGAAAATACGGTAACTTTTCATTTATCAGTTAACTACTATATTTTTGGGCAATTGTCAGTTAACTGTTAACCCCATCAGCACCCTCCTAAATGCACTGGTATTCTGAATTTCACTTTTGCCGGAACGCAATTGGCATGAAAACAAAACGAAAAAACTCGCGAGATAATAACGCCTTTTGTCACAACATTTCACCCACGACTGAAAAACCTTAAACAAATACTGATGAAAAATGGAGTTTCGTTCAAAACCAACCATTCCTGAAAACTATTTACAAAACGCCGCCTAACACATCATACAAGACGTAAATCACTTAACGACACGACTCATAACAGCCAAACTTTGAAAGCTAATATAAATGCATCGCAACCGCAAAACCACATAGCGGAGTCGGTGCAGGCCTGTCATGAACCTCATTTCGATCTAAGGGAAACTAAAAAAGTGACCGCCAGGAGTGGTGCCCTGTTTATCCGCTCCAGACCCAATATTTTCTATATAAGTGCGTCCATAGCAGACGTGACCGAAAAATGACCACGTGATCACCATTTTCCCGCCATTTTTCACGTCAAAATATATAAAACAGCAGACTTGATACTTTAGCTAACTACAAAACTTTCCGTTTCATTATGCAAGAGTAGGAACAGCAAAATACCATAAATTTTGACTTTCGTTCTATTTTCGAATACTGCTGGAGAGTTGAAAAAGAAATGGCTGATGGCGCGATGTCTGCTAAACATAGCTCAAATTGTCCTGGCATGGGGAAAGGCAGCTCTAGAGAAATGACATGTTGTTACGGCCTCCTTCCATCGGCAAATGTGAAGTTCAATGTTTGAATCGGGCCTTACTTTAAAGAATATTAAAGATTCAGTCACCATTTGTTGTGTCAATTGATATTTTGATAATTAATATTAATGTCTCATCTGATCAGATATAAAGTCATTGCACGTGACGTATTATCGATGTGGGCTTTTAATTGTTTTAAAATTGCGGCAATCTATTGTATTTGATTTAGAAAGTCTTTTCCATTGTCAAATATCCCAACAGAAAATAGACAATGAATAACTGAAAATGCACTGTGTAAATTGAACCAACAACACATTTTCATCGTCAATTAGCTAGGAAGGCGGGAAAAGTCTTTCACTTTCACTTCCCTAACATCAAAATTATTTACATTCACACTCGTGATTCTTTGTTACTCATAACTTTTTTTGACTTGCACCAACATGAATTTTCAAACCAAGTTCTCTCAATCTTCTCTATCCTGCCAAGAACCATATCCAGTTGACTACTGCGCCTCGCATTTTCTACATAATGTCTGATTCGAAAACGCCATCTTTACCATATTTATTTTATATTTATTTTAGATTCTTCTTTTTTTTAACCTCATGTTTCAACGCATTAACGAGATGGCTTTAAGAGCCCTTTGATTGTAATCAAAGTGCTTTTCGTAACGGCCGTGGAAATATTAAGGACATTAAGAATATTCTTCTTTGCATTAAACACTTTCATTGTGCCGTCAGGTCGGTGTTATTTTTATGAGCTCTGTCGGCATGAAATATCAAGGACACTTTCGTTACGCAAATCTGAAAGCGCTTTGTTCTCGACCGTCTCGGTCACTGTGTGAATATCCACAGGAAATAACTCGGGAACTTATGATCAGGTTACCCGTGACTCTTGACACAAGCTCGACGAGAGCTTACAAGACTCCTACAAATTACAGCTTATCTGAAAGGCACTAAGTCTTCTTGTTTTAAAGTAAACTCAAATTAAGAAAAAGGTATGCTGACAAAATATCGATGAATGATAATCGCTTTTGGAGGTAACTTATTTCAAGTCAAAGCTTTTTGTATAAAGAGCTGGGTAAAACAGCCTAGCCGGTACAATTTAAGTTTTTAACTACAAGATGATCCATTTACGAATTCAAGTAGATTTGTTTTTGTGTGCGTGCATTTCTCATTTAGCCAAAATACATTTTTTGTTTGTTTTGGCAATTCAACACCATGAGTGTCTCACGCTGCCGAGAGTATCAATTGAATATATCCTATTTGACGCAGCATTCACTATCCATTGGATACACACACACACAAGTAAATTACTATTACGGGGGACTGGGTACTAGTACAAATTACCGTAATAGAGGCACGTAATAGTCTCGAAACGTGTGTGTGACGTTTTCAGTTCTCTTTTCTTTGTTGTGTCGCACATAATTATATTTTTATTTTACCCTGCAACATAGTCTATCAGGTAGAATGAGGTTACATTAAACTTTATGAGAAGCCGGTCTGTTTTAAGAATTCCTGCAACATATTAAATAGTTAAATGGTGAAATATTTCTTGTTTTGAACGTCGCGTTATTGAGTTATAGAGATTTGAATTTACAAAATGCTAATTAGATGACGTGAAACCGGGACTTTACAATGCGCCGTTTACAGCTTGAGGATAATTAATTTGATAAATACTAAAAATAATCTGTGGATAGTCAATGGATTCGTAAAATTATTACTTGAAGATGAAAACAAGTCGTTGTGTAATAAATTATTCCCTGGTTGACGTATTTAAGGCACTTTATATCAAGAGGGAATTATTGTTGATTTTTAATGAAATTGTAATTGCAAAAAGTTGAAACCCACGCAAAGAGCTCCCTAAAGTTGACAGCAGCCTATTTTTGGGACCGTTTACTGATTTTTTCAACTTCAAATATATGCTCGTGTTAAAGCCCACAGGAAATACGAAATATCAGTGAATTGAATGTGATTATCAATTTAAGGTTACAGTGTACCTTCGGGGGTGTCTCCAGTATAACAGCTCTAGCGTCTTAAGATTACACTTAATATACCGAAACCCAGATATCAAATTAAAGCTTATAGAGCTGGCTATCTAAATATGGAAACCATTTGCTAATAAAATGAATTGTCGAATTTTTTACGACGTCTTAATTCGAACGTCCGAATCAGCTTTAAAACGCTATAACTCAAAGCGATTATTATATTTTGCTAATTTGATTTATTCTCGGGTTTCCGGACACGAAGCGCTAAAAAAACGTGTCGGCGATTTCCCATATTCAATTGCAGTGAAAAGTTACAGAATATTTTCGAAAAGGGTTGAAAAAAAATTGGAATGATCTCACGGAAATGGCTCTTGACGAAAAAGTTTTCGGAATTAAGAAATTCGCCGACACGTTTTTGTTGATTATATGTTAGCCTAGCTTCTGTCCAAATTTAAGAAAAATCGAACAAATTCCCTTTGAGTTGTAGCTCTTTAAAGTGTCCCCAACAAACGAAAAATTAACTTTGAGAAAACGGCGCTTAAAAAAACATATCGCTTAATAAACAAACTCCGCCCACAAAAGTTATACCGTCATTTCTCCGTCAATTTTCACTATTTTTCGATAAAATTTTTTGGGATGAAAGTTTATTTTGTAAGCTTTATTTTAACGCCAAAAAAAAATTTTCCATAAATTTTCGATCTGAAGGTACACTGTAACCTTAAATGAACTTTGCACTTTAATCTGTAGCCTTCGAAAGCCGAGAAGGGACTTAGTGAAAGGCTGGAAGCTCTCATTAAGTCGAAAGTCGGAAGTCGGAAGTCGGAAGTCGGAAGTCGGAAGTCGGAAGTCGGAAGTCGGAAGTCGGAAGTCGGAAGTCCCTCCTCGGCTTTCGTATTGTTGCTGTTTACTCGTGAGGGATACGGCAACGAGGTAAAGTTTGCTTTCCATTTTTATTTTATTCTTTTTGTTTTCGTCATTAGATCTGGGACATTTCTGGGTACGAGAATACGCACGCATGCAAGCAGAAGCGAAACTAATTTTGGTTTTATTTGCCTGTTGTTGTGTTACATAAGTGTTCCACGCAAGTAACGTACATTACCTGTACGAGTACAGGCTACGAGTAGCCTCTTGTTTCAAGATGGTAAAGCAAGCTTAAAGCGAGCTCCTGGCCATAATCATGAACACGCGATATTTCAGCCGGAACACTGTCCCTTTAAATCTCAAATGACCACCGTCAAAATTATCGCAGTACCTTTTAGAATTGTTTTAGAATTCGTACCTTGAAGTGGTGAAAATAAATTGAAGCCATACCCACAAAATGAGATTCTGGTACCTTTCAGATTAAAAATTCAACGATCACTTCCGTCATTTTTATATGGGAGTTCCCCCCCCCCCCCTTTCACCGGGATACCTGTCTACTGATTAGCAAACAAGTAATAACAATAATAATAATAATAACTTTATTGTTTATATAGCGCAAAATACATTTATATATGATCTAATGCGCTTTACATGATCATAAAAAAAAGATTCTATTCTAACTAATATATACTATAAGTTATTGAATATTATTGCCAACGAGGCGGCCGACGCAAGAGGGTCGGCCGTCGAGTTGGCAAATCATAGAGCCGTGCGTGAGTACAGGCGAAAAATCTCATCTCAGCGTAAGGGACCTTTTTTTGACCATATTTGGGTGTAAGTAAACCATGACGTCACGTGACGTCACGTTCTTGCAGTGTCGCTTCCATGTTGGGTGTTCTCGAGATTTGAGGCTCTTTTAGAGGTGAGTAATCTTACTTTTCCTTTTTAAAAGGGCTTTTGGTTGCCTTATGTATCTGTAAATTGAGTTGTAAGCAGCCGCTGATCAAGAAATAGGGTTATACCAACAAATTTCGGACAGAACCAGCGTGTTCGATTCTCGATTGAAAACCAGCGTGCGTGTTCGATTGTCAGTTTCGAACCAGTACGTTCTTTCGTCGATTGACAGGTTTACAAAGATTTTAGATCAAAGAATTGAGCAGATTACTAGAACACATCTTATAGCACAAAGAATCACCTTGAACGCCAGCGTTGCGTAATTAAAACCACTGACAACTTGGATAAAGCGCGGGTAGACAAATATAAGCTTAAGCTTATTGCTTGATCACTAGCTGCGTTCAATACGTTTTATTATCTTGTTAATCGCCGTTACAAGCCGACAACTAAATGCAGCGTTCTTTGGCTTAGCAGACATTGCTTTTCAGGGTTCATTCAATGTTAAATACAGTGCTGTTTTGCAAAGCACTTGCGCTTTTGAAGCGGAAAGAAACCAAAACTATAAATTCAATCCTCAATTATTTGCCTTTCATGAATTTTTATTTCGCCAGGTTGAAGAGGGATAGAACAGCCAACAAAAACTTCAGCTGCGAAAAATTCACCAACATTAAAAGATGTAAACTGCACGTGTCTTGTGATCCATTTCTCGCTGTCAAATAATCGCGTTGCTGAAAAAGACTCGAGAAGAATTGAAGATTTTCCACCGAATGCTGTACTATTTCTAAAAAACCAGTCATCATAAGTTTCGCTTGCGCTAGTGAATGTGTCTCGCGCGAAAATAACCTTAAAGCGATCACGTTTTCATTTATATATTTATATATCATAATTCGCAAAGCTTAAGTACATCACTGCGAATATGTAAAAATAAAAAGCAATTCCTCTATAACTGTGTTACAGATATAGAGGAATAAAACTTGAATATTTTCGTTGTGTCTGATTGCGAGATGTTTTATGAAATGGTCATGTGTTAATGAAAGGTTTCAAATTACTTATGACATTATGCAAATTGCGAAAATTTCTTACCACAACTGATTGAAACGGCTAAATTTGTTTTTCTCCTCCAGAATTATCAATTCTGTCGTTAACTTTGATTAAATTGACAAGTTATATTCAATTTTTTATTATGATAATGGCGGGAATATGTCAAAACTTTCAATGCTAAAAGTTGTTTTGACCCCGGGTCTGGAGCAGGCAAAATAAACCAAAGATTCACGGCTTCAAGTGTCGGAAACACAAACCAGTTACAAAGATAAATTTAGCTAGATACAAAATAACTTAAACTAATAACAACCACCAGGAAATTCAGATATAGGCCTTTTTTTAAATCAAGAGCGGTAAGTATATTAAACTGAATAGGCTTGGATTTGTATAAATACATACCGGTAGCCCAGTTTACGCTCATAAAGCGTCTAGTTCATTATGGAAGCAGTTGCTCGATATTCAAACCTTCGTTTTCTTGTTTTACAGTTAATTCTCAACTAGAGAAATTCATGTGCATTCTTATTCAAACAATACTAGAACAACCAGTAAACCTACGGAAACACTTCAATATCACAAGATATAACTTCCAACATGAGTAATACTCCCTCAACATTCCACATTTAAAAAACATGATACAAATTGTGGCCTCTTGTCCAAAGCCTCTTGTCACAGTTTTTTTACTCTCTTCCCTTTCCTACTTTTATTTAAAGTATAGATTTCACCCGTGTGTCAAACGTTCACACATTCCAAAGACGTTAAACGATTTTGCCTCGTTGGCACTTGCCGGAAGGCACAACTAGTAATAAATGACATTTCTTGTGTGAGTTTGTGTGAGTATTGTGCTTTTAGCCCCAAACATCTCTCGAAAGCTTGAAATACTTTGTTTAGTCCCAGGGAGTTTTTCTCAGGATCTAAGAATAGTCGAGAGAGCGAAACACATTAACGCATGCATAATGGTTAGGTGCCGCATGCACCATTACAGCGTCGAGGCACTTCGTGGCAAAATATTATCTCTCGTGCCCGCTTTTTAGTCGCTTTTTAATTTGACTCATGTGACTATTCAAAAATTGGAAATATAATTAATCTCAAGTACCTAATAAACAAGATATTTTTTTCTTTAACTGACTGATTTTTACAAAGAAGATGTCGAAGGTTCGATTGTAAAACAAACATAACAATGACAGACTGTTCAGTAATAAACCAAAGAACAGCCGGCATTTGTTTGTGCGTGTTTTTTTTTAAACATAGGAATTCTGAAGTTCATTTCATCTAGCGAATGTTTTAGGGTTCAGTGGCCCAGAATGAAAAACTATTTTGGCCCTTTCTTTGTTAAATAAGGTAGAGAGGTGGCGGCCAAGTCTCTGGCTTAGATCTGCCGCTGATTTCCCCTTTTATACACTGCCGCGGACAGACTTTCCAAGAAGTCGATCTTTGTCATTTGCCATCTTTTGTTAACACTGTTAAGAGGGCCTAACATAGGGTTGGCGGGATGCGGGATAAGCCTTTTTTCAATGCCGGGATGCGGGATGAAAGAAAATTTGAAGGCGGGATGCGGGATGGTTAGAGGTAGGCGGGAAGCGGGAAATTCGTCATTTTCATGGCGGGACGCGGGAATTCTTGATTTTTCCGGGTGGGAAACGGGATGGATGACGACAATGCACTCGCCGGATATTTCATGATTCCGTGAAGAAAGACAAGTCTGGATGTTTACATAGGAAAGCTTTTAAACCGGCGTTTTTCTATCCTGTCTTTCCTTTGAAAACATTTCAGAAGTCCTGATCAGGGGCGTTCCTGGCCATTTTTTACCAGTACGGAAAGACATCGCGTTGTCATTTTGTGGCTGATAAGTTTTAAAAAACTTGAAAGCCAGTGCTTACTTGGCCTACAGGCAGGTACCCCCTGCCATGCCAATAAGCAGACACAAGTACACTTACAACTCTGAACAACTTTCAGCTATATTTCAGTTTACATGCTAGAGGGATGAGAGGCCAGCCTTAAGCGATAAGCACTAAAGTTCAAACATTTGCGACTGCTTTCGTTCGACCGCTAATTTTTTTGCATTTTCACCATCTTCTGCCGCAATAATCGAACTTGAATTCGCGTCAACTCTAAATGATTCTTGCCACCATATATGGATGATAGTATCTGCTTTTTTGCATTCAAGGGCCGAGGAATGGAAGCAACAAACAAAACGTCACTAAGAAAGGCAAACCTTGCAGAAAAACTGACACACCACAAGTCATCCACAAAAACGCGGCGGGTAACTGAGTTTCATTCCATTTTTCTTAGCTTACCAGCACCACTTTAGATGAAGTTAACCACTCGTCCCCAACCCTTTTTCACATGCCGAAGAAAAGTTTTAGTGACGTCAATCATTCCCCACAGATTTACGTCCAGGGGCGTTCCAAGGCTTTCCTTGATGGTTGTGAGTGCCGAACGCCGTAGAGCGAGTTGTGATCGCGAGCACTGAATGCTCTTGTAAATACGCCTTTCAACAAGTCTACACTAAGTCTACAGTTGGATCACAGCTTAGTCGAGCAGCCGAGCTTTGTGACTCGTTCTAATACAACATTTTTAAAAAAGTTATTATACCGTCTGAACGGCCTGTAAGCCCGTGCTGAATACCAACTCTTTTGATCATGCAACACTGAAATTCCACCTCTGGATTCCACTGAAATTCCTATTTATTTATATAGAGATTGTGAATTTCAAAACTTGTAAAAGTTGCCTTGCAGAAAAAAATGAGTTTTGTTTTACCTTATATTTTATGTTTTTCCACAAAAATACGTATTTCACATTTTCCCCACTCCTCATTTTTCGGCATACCCCGCGTTTTCTACACTCCGCGTTTTTCACATCCCGCACTCCACACTCCTCACTCCTCACTCCGCACCCCGCATATTCCATACAACCTTCTCTATCAGATTTCGTGGGTAACCCCTATGTAGTTGGCGTTTGAAATTTTGAAGTTTGGTCTGATGGAGGGTCTTCGTCATGCGCTGTTCTCCGATAAAGAACGTTTATTTGGCTCCTCAACACTTATTCAAAAGCGGAAAAATTTACCAAACTAAACTGACTGCTGCTGTTTACCGCAAACAAACACCGAGGTCGTAATGCATTAGCCCGTGGAAATCGCGTCTCGTCCGGAAAAAAAACTGCGACTTCAACCAAAGACAAAAGTGTTGGGAAGGTTCCTTGTTTTCCTCACCCCTCCCACCTCGTCCCCCCTCTTTCAAAGTTGCCGTTAACGCAAATACTTAACTACACTGTCTTTTGTATAGACGTCTTTAACATTGGATTTGGGGGATTGGGGGCTATAAAAAGCGTTGCGCGAGGCTTTAATTGAGCTGAAACCCAAAGATAGTGTCATGTTTTAGCGTTTTACAAGCCTTCCCAACTAATTTTGTCTTAGGTTGCTTGTCTTGCAAAAAATGTATTTTGGAAGCGGGATCGGGATGACATGTTCGAAGCAAGCGGGATGGTGGGATGAAAGAAAAAACAGTGGCGGGAAGCGGGATTGGGAAACCCTATTTTAGACCCTCTGTTAAGTTGTTATGTGAAATTGTGCCTTGTCCCAGAATGGTGGCAGAATGGTCCTAAAACCTTTGTAAATGTGTTTCACAACAATGGGAATTAATGTTTAACTTTTTAAAATATAAATAAATTTTAACTGTTGAAAACAATGGAAATCACTTTCTTAAGATTTCTGTTACCCGTAACGGGAAGAAATTAACTGTTAACTGAGACATGGTAGATAAAGACGTACGTTCCGAACTAAACTTCAGCCTTCCCGGCTGTGGTACGTTCTTAGCACGTTCTTAAGATTCTGACAATCTCAGCCTTAACGTTCTTATAAAAAAGGTTCTTATATATATAAGAACCTTTTTAGAACAGTTAGAAGTTTGCTTCTATGTCACATCTTCGTACACTTATCTACTAATTCACATACAAGCACCGTATCCTACGTGGATCCTTCTACTGGTAGTCATTCCTTTGGTCAACACACGATGTTTCGCTTATTTACGTGCATATTTAAATACACGGAATAGAGAATAAAGATAACATTTTACTCCATTGCATATTTAGAACTTACTTGTCACGTGGATGTTGCGTGACTTGATTTCCGATTGCTAATAATATGCACGTCTCAGTTTGCGGGCAGTTTGAGAAAGCGAAGGGATGTCACAGGTTTTTATATGAGTATAATGAAATCATTCCATTACTTTCTCGGATACATTTACACCAGTAAAATGCTCCTGTGGGACATTTTAAAGCTGATAATCCTTTTACATAACCTGGAGTCATCAGGTACGTACATGTATGTATACATGTGATCCGAGATTGCGAAACTCGGCACGGAAGCGTTTCGCAAAATAACATATACAAGTCTGGTTTCTTCTTTATAGCTAGCCATAGCCATCATAGACAAGTTACAGTACATTTTCCTGTCTTAATTATCTCGGTTTACGTTCGATTGAATGAGAAGATCTATTTGTCATGGTTAAATGATGGTTTATCATTTATATTAATGGTGACATAGTGATCCATAGTATGCCAAACGGGACACAACCCTCCCCCGCTACTCTAGTTGGTTGAAAGTCCCCTAGAAAACCTTTACATGGTTTTACGAGCACTCTAGCTATTTCAAACGTTCTCTTTTCTACCCGGGCTTTCTTACGATTCTTTTTACAAAGTTCACTTTGCGTGACTGTCATGACTGGCGTCTTCCGGCTTTATAAAATAGCAAAGTTCGACAAACACCTAATTCAATAAAGTTGGTCTGATTGACAATAGGCCATTTGCACGATGACATCATTTGACTACTACTACCACAATCCTTCAGTTTTTTGTTTTGTAGTGCAAATTAGGGCTATTGTTATTTAAACCGCACTGGGATTACAAAATTTAAATAAGAAAGGAAAAACGAAATGAATTCTGGTAGTAGTAGTCAAATGACGTCATCGTGCAAATGGCCTATTGGGATTTGGCATTTGGCATACGGAACACAATGCAATGCTTTGCTTGAGTGACCGCCAAACAATAGCTTCCCAATGCCCAATTACCAATGACCAAAGCAACCTTTATTGAATTAGGTATATGCTAATACTAACAAGGAGCCAAACAGATTGAGAAAGTCACAATCTGTAGGATACTGTAATTTCACAATGTGTTAGTCATTTATATGCATTTACTTTGCTGCGAGGACAAAAAGAAACTCGTGTCTACTATTAAACATGCCCGGACTTATGACACAAATCGTCTCATGACAAACGAAAGCAACAACGAAAATTTATACAAGTATTCCTATATTTACACATGGTATTACCTGCTACAATATAATCTACATTTAGCGATCGTATACAGTAATCAGGTAAATGTCGACTTGCCTTCATACAAAAGAATCAACGCTGTTGAAAAGAAATATATATTTTTGAATTGTGCATGTTTTCTAAAGATTGAAATGGTGAATATCTATAATTTATTTCCCTGAAAAATGTTGTTCATTCTTAGTTTATTGGAATAAAAACAAAATGATAAGATATGTCATTGGTGTTCGATTGCGTTCAGACAGAGGAAAGAACAGGGCACTCTAGTTGTCAAATTATGATTTCCAAGGAAACATTTATCATATAATGGGAGGGGAGGGCTGGGGGATGATTTGTCGAGGCTCTGCTGGAATTTTGTGTAAGTTACTAACCAAATAATGATAAGGAA